>PVIU01025213.1:0-24121 GCA_004026605.1 Ondatra zibethicus
TGGAAGCAAACAGGATCATCAAGCAAAAGTTGGAAGCCAGGGGCGGGGATAGAGGTGGGAGGTAGGGGAGCAGGGGAAGGGGAGAGGGGGAAGGAGAAGGGAGAAGGACTGGGGAGAGCTTGGGGGAGTGGGAGGGTGAAGATGGAAGAAAGGTGGACATTGGAGAAGGGAATAAGATATCTACATTAAGAGAATCATTGTAGGGTTGGCAAGATACTTGGCCCTGGGGATCCCAGGTGTCCACGGGCATGTCCCCAGCTAGGTATTCAGGCAGCAAAGAGATTAAATTGTTAAGTGATTCGTAAACTCCACATGTACAGTGTTTTAAAAAGAACAAAATAATATTTTGAAATCAAGACACACATAATTGTTATTAATTACAGTAATCATTTTCTTCTATGGATAACTTCATCACATCTCAAGACCTCATGGCTGTGCATCTGCCAACTCTTTCTCACATGGCTCACTTTCATTAATATTATTAAGTTAATAAAAAATTCTGTATGCAAAGGAAATTGTTTGAAAATCTTAGTCTCCAAAATCAACAATTTTTGATGAATGTTAAACATTCAGAAGCTCAAATTATTAGATGCTTACTATTTACCTTTTAGCAATGCTATTCCAGATATTTTAGAATAAATTTTACTTAGAAAACAGTATCTGAAATAGTTTTTAATCATTGTCTATCATTTTTACTTATCACATTATTCCTCCAATCTCAATTAATTGTTGTCAATCCTGGTTGAAAAAAAAACCTAAGTCCATACTGCAACTTTACAAAAAGAACTTATATCTTCTTTTTGCTCATATAGTTTTATATCCACTTATAAATGTATATCTGATTGTCATGTAACTTTATACTTGTTTTATGACATTCATTTTTTTATTTGGTTCTTTCCTGATAGACTGACTGGTATATTTCCTGTATCACTCATAGCGACTAGAAGTATGAGGTACTCAAACACATAACTGTATCTTTCTATTAAGGGCTCAGATAATTGATGGAATCTCCTTTTTTCATCATTCTCAACAATGCTATAGATACATTTTAACCTCAGTCCCAGACTTTTACATATCTATTTTCCTTCATTTCCACAACTGGAAGAAGTACTATCTAGACATGCTGATTTTCTCTAGATGAACATACTATACATCCTACCTACTCCCTTCCGAAATTGTGTGCTATTATTGAGTCATGATAAGCATTACGATTTTAGTGACATTTAAGTAGAGTGAAGAAATCTATAGAAATAATAACCTGGAACATTGGCCATCTATCTATGAAATTCGTACTTATAAATGAGAATACAGGTTAATTTATTTTGTAGTCTCTGTTCCTGCTGTTTCTGCTACAGACTGAAGATTAAGGTTTGACATAGATCACATATCATTCTACCTTGAGATTGGGGACATAGTGAAATGACTTGGTTGGTAATGAAGCTTTCAACTTAATCTAAAAGCAAGAGTTTGATCCCCCAAACCCACAACATGAAGAAGATAATTATCACTAAGTTGATCTCTGATCTTTACATATGTGGCAATATATAAACTTTCCATATATATGTATATATATATGGAATATATATGTATACACACATATGTGTGTATACACACACACACACACGAACACACATATATAAGGGGGGGTTAGGAAAGGAATATAGGTCAGTTAATAAGCACTTTCTTTACAAGAATGAGTACAAGAGTTAAAAATCCCATGATTTCAATCTTAGTCTGTAACACCAGTGCTCCTCTAACAAAATGTGTGTTAGAAACAGGAGAATTCCTGAAAACATATGAGTTAGCAAGCTTGGCATATGCACAAGTGAATAATTAAAAATGTCTTAAGCGATGTTGAAGACAAGGACCAACAAACTGACTTTTTAGCTCTGCACACTGTTATACACAAGTCCTCACAAACCAAAACATGCACAATATGTGTTTTGCCTCTTTGCAGAATTCACAGGTATAACATTTCTTACTTCAGTAAGGTGGGGAGTGATTATATAGCAGGACATAACTTACTGGGATCAAGTTTAAAGTTGGTGTCATTTCATACATAACTGAGGTTGATTGTGAAAGGCTACCTCAAGGATTTCTGCCTCTCTATATATTTCCTCTCTTGCTGTTTAGCGTCACTGTAAATATGGGGACCATTTTTATATTTCTTCACTAAAGAAAGTCCATTGTGATACAGAACCTTGCTTTTTGTGTAACAGAGTGGCGCAGCATCAACTGTGGAGGTAAAGTGTTTGCAATGTTACCACATGGAACACGACATTAGACCATAGGTGTCCTGCTAGCAAGATGAAAGCTCAGCCATAATTTCCAAATAATTACCATTATTTATCATGTGCTTTGTGGCTTAACTTGGGGGTTTGTTTGTCAAGTTGTCTTTTCACTAGTCTTTTTTATTTATATAGCAATCATAATAACAATGAAAAATTACTAGTTAAATATTTGTGTGTCAGGAATAGGGCATTCCCCACACTCCCACTGTCTACTCTCATCACACCCACGTGGACCCAAGGCTCTTCATCTATACTTAATGATGTTTATAGTAGTGTGAGTAAAATTATTCAATTAATTATAGTTACCGCCAACCTTCATCATTTAGAAAGTGAGGTTTTTTTCCTTGAATTTCATAAGCATGGCTAATGAACAGCAAAAAATACTAACTGAAACACTATTTTTGAAACTATCTTGTACTATGTGGTTAAAGCGGAATAGTAAAAAAGAAAAATCTTTTCATCCTTTAATAAAAGCAGCCTTGTTGCGACATTCCTTGGCTAGTTTGCTAGTGAGATTTCAAAAACTCTATAATTATATTTTTGAGAGTAGAGAAGCTGAAAGTAGAGTGTAAAACAGTGGCCGTCTTTCATTTTTATGTTGCTAAAAAGTGTAAGACGAACATGAAAAATATTCCAATTTTTCTTTTTAAAACTTCAGTTTAATAAATAGTTTTCTGTTCATACATTTAAATATATTACTTTTTGTTTCTTATTTTCAAGATTATAGTAGACAATGTTTTGTTCTCTTTCTCCCTCCCCTCCCTCTCCCTCCTTCTCTCTCTCTCTCTCTCTCTCTCTCTCTGTGCGTTTGTGTGTGTGTGTGTGTGTGTGTGTTTGTGGCCCCTCTCATTCTGTTTGTGTTTATAAATATTACTAAAGACAAAGAAACATTAGTTACCTACATAATTGCCCAAATATACTTTATTCAATGTATCCATGCATGTACTTTAATTGGTGTTGAGGGGAGGCAGTAAATACAATGAGAAAAATGTCTACAAATGTCTTTTACTGGGAAATTGAGATCAGAGGAAAGATTTGGCACACCAAGACAAGGAAGGCACTGGCAACAATTAAAGGGCAATAAGTAAGCAGTCTGTGCATGGCCTTTGGCGAAATGCTGCATGGAGAGGATTTGAATGGATCCCATTTACAATGGGGAGGAAACCAAAATATGATTTTATGTGTCTAAGTATTTTCCTGATATTCCTTAATTTTAATGATAAAAATAAAGAAAAATTTAATAAGTTTCTGAGGACATTACCCCTCCTTGTAAAGTATGTGAGAGATTTTCAATCGGTTTCATTTAGTGTTGAATGTGCCCTAGACTAAATTGTCCCCTCTCCTGTTGGCATATTATTTCACTATAAAAACTTGCATATTACTTAAAATTATTTTAAGATTAAATACTATGTTCTTTGACTCACAGGACATAGGACATTTAACTTTTTATGAGTATATCAACCACTATAATGATACAATTAATAACAGCTTCATGTCAATATTTTTTCTAATATTTATTTATTCCTTTATAAATAATTCCATTCAAAATGTCCACTTCCTCCCCTCCTCCAACTTTCCCCCTCCCCCCTCCCCATTCAGTCCTAAGAGAGGGCAGGATACCCTGCTCTGTGGGAAGTCCAAGGCCCTCCCCCATCCATCCAGGCTTAGGAAGGTGTGCACCAAATAGAATAGGATCCAAAAATCCAGTACATGCAGTAGAGACAAATCCCAGTGCCATTATCTTTGGCTTCTCTGTCTGCCCCAATTGTCAGCCACATTCAGGGAGTCCAGTTTGATCCCATGCTTGTTCAGTCCCAGTCCAGCTGGATTTGGTGAGCTCCCATTAGCTCAGGGAAACTGTCTCAGTGGGTGGACCAACCCCTCGTGGTCCTGACTTCATTGCTCATATTCTCCCTCCTTCTGCTCTTCAACTGGACCTTGGGAGCTCAGTCCAGTGCTCCAACAACAACTTTGAGATACCATCTTACACCTGTCAGAATGGCTAAAATCAAAAACACAAATGATAACCTATGCTGGAGAGGATGTGGAGTAAGGGGAACACTCATACATTGCTGTTTGCAATGCAATCTTGTGCAACCACTTTGGAAATCAGTGTGGCAGTTTCTCAGAAAATTGGGAGTCAACCTACCTCAGTATCCAGCAATACAACTCTTGGGAATATAAACAAGAGATGCCCAATCATATTACAAAAGCATTTGTACAACTATGTTCATAGCAGCATTATTTATCGTGATCCTGGAGAAGCTAAGTAATAAGGTGAACCCAAAGAAAAACATATATAGATCCTCTTGGAAATTGGAAGCAGATAAGATCGCCAGGCAAAAGTTGGGAGCATGGGACTGGGGGTGAGGTGGGGAGAAGGGGAGATGGGGAGAGAAACAGGAAAAGGGGAGGGTTGGGGAGAGCTTGGGGAAGTGGGATGGTTGAGATGGTGGAAGGACGGATATGGGAGCAGGGAAGTAGATATCTTAATTAAGGGAGCCATTTTGGGGTTGGCAAGAGGCTTGACTCTAGAGGGGTTCCCAGGTGTCCATGGGGATGTCCCCAGCTAGGACCCTGGGCAGTGGAGGAGAGGGTGCCTAACTGGCCTTGTCCCGTAGTCAGACTGATGACTATCTTGAATATCACCATAGAACCTTTGTCTGGTGACAGATGGAGATAGAGACAGAGACTCATGTCAATATTTATAGTTTTGCATAATTAACGAACTCAAAGGAGCATGCACAAGGAAATTTGTCAAACTGCTCTAATAATGAAATAAGTCTCTAAAGTTAGCACTTCCCATGCTAAGAAGAGGGGGTAAAAACACTTATGAATTCTTTTTTTCTCTCAGATATAAAAAATCCTGACTGTCATTTTATGTTGCTAGTAAGGTCTTCATACAAAACTTGCTGACCTACTGAACCTTTATTTAAAGGATGCATTTTAAGTACAAATATTGTCATAATGGAGAAATTTCAATAAATGGAACTCATCAATTTTGTAGCAAAAGCAATAGAATAAGAATGCAAGAATAAAAATTTCTGGCAGTCTATTTGATATAGAACTGATGATAGAGAAATAGAGGGTCATAACATAAATCTAAGCAATTTACCAATATTTTTCATATAATTTTAAATGATCTTCTTTTTATCCAGGTAAATAGGATGGTTCTCTTTGTGCAAACCAGAGAAGCCAAACGAAGGTCATGACTACAATATACATATGTCTTGGTATCAAAGATCACGTATTATGTATTTTGATATTTGTCTCAGCCTGTAGCATAACTGTGTTGTTAGAGTCTTTGAAAAATCCTAAGGTGTTAGACAGACAATCCCTTATACTTTATACCTGTGTCCATTTAATTAACATTGTTAAAGGAGGTCTAAGCAATTGTTAGAAGTATAGTTTTTGGAACCATACACTGCATTAAACATGTCTAGGTGCAACTGAATCTAATATTTAAAAAGGAGCTGCCTTTTTAAAAATAATTACATTTAGTCCTAATTTAAGCCCTAATTTAAGGCCTTAAAAGTGACACACAATTTGTTAAAAATCAGTTACAGATGCTGGGAGGCAGCTCAGTGATAAAGAGCACTGGGTGCTGTTGTAGAGGAACTGAGTTCAATTCTCAGCATTCACATGGTGGCTCACAATCCGTGCCTCCAGTTCTTCTGACTTCCTTGGCACATGGCACACATGGAGGCAACACATTCATAAAATAAAATAAACTTTAAAAAATCATGTACAGATGTATTTCCTTTCTTCTCTGGTAATGAGTCCACATCTGCTTATTCTTGAGGTGATGATTCTGAACCACTGACACTTTTTTATGAACTCATACACCAGTGGGGTATTATGCAGCACTTGTGCGAAAGACACTAGTAGTCAAATATCAATTACTATTAACTTCTACCTGTATAATTGATTAAGAGATTCCAACAGGTCATGGATGGTGGCCGTGAAGACAGTTTTTAAATACATCTAAGAGTTAATAGATGATTTCATCTTTCTACACATTAGAACTTTCTAAAACAACACTGTGGTTAATACATATCTTATTCTGTTTCTTCCCCTTAGGTATCTTATACATGGTGACAGAAAACAAAACTCATTAGAGAGAACAGTAATTGGCTGACATTGACATCCATTGAAAATTCTCAGTGACAAGTTTTAACTCCAAAAGCTTCATTCACACTATACAGAGGAAACATATTTGGTTACAGATAAACCATGAATTAGGGGTTTTGAGTCCTTTCTATCACATAGGTTTTACATAGCTTTCACCCGTTATTAGCTGGTGATATTGATAGATATTTTTCAGAACAATGCCCTTGAATGAATAGAATAAAATACAAGAAAACACAAAATGCTTTAAAATGTGTTATATATAAATAATTACTAAAATATTATTAAAAGACCTAATAATTGGCTTGATAAAATTTATATTAAGAAAAATATTCCTTACATTGATAGATAGTTAAATCATGTATAATGTGATATGAAAATGTGTGTGATATCTGCTACTGCTCGTCAAAGATTGTGCTAATATTCTAGTGGTCATTTCCTATATTCATGGGATTAGAGACTAAGTTTACTAGAGAAATCCTTTCCCAGCAATTACAAAGTTACAAGGCTATCAGTTTAATCTCCAGCACAAGAAAAAATTTATATATATATATATATATATATATATATATATATATATGTATATAATTGGGCACAATATATGGAGTTTTGTTCTTTCATACCTTGAGGCCCTCTGCCTTGATTAAACACTTAGTAGAAAGTATTTAAAAGAATGGGGCCAATAATGCAGTTAGTAGTGCTTGTAGGATGGTATCCATGTTCTGTTAAACTAAAACCCTTTTCCATAGTCTCACGAGTGTGCTGAACAAGGATGACACCAACTGACATGCCAAACTGGATAGGGAAAAGCCCACAGACTCCAAGTCTACATAAAGAAATAAAGAACTACAGGCATCTGAGGAATGCTGAGAGTGGGAGGGCTGGTCTCCCATCAGGAAAACACACCACTTGGTTTCCCTGTGTTATATGGTCAGTCTTGAAAATATACACACAAATAACATTATGTGGACTGAACACTTTTTCTGTTCCATTTTCCTCAGAGACAGAAACTTAATATCCTCAAGCAGGAAGGTAGACAACTCAAAAGGGCTTCAGCAAGTCCCTGAAACTGACAAGATGCCCTCAGTCTCTCTCTTTCACAGTAAGCAATACAAGCTGCAAAAAATCAAAAACAAAAACAAAAACAAAACAAAACAAAAAAAGACTAAGATAAGGTAAGGCGCATCTGTCTGGAAGAAGCAGACACCAGCCAAGCAGCATGGAAGAACTGTAGGTAAACTGGTTACTTGGAAGTATGCTCTTCAACCTGCTGGGCTGGCTGCCGGCTACATAGCATGTTCTTGGTTCCCAGTTTTTGTGAACTGTCACTTGTGCTAGGGTGGGCCTTGGTGATGAAGCTGTTGTTGAGTCATTTCTGCACCTGTAAGTGAACATTTCCTATATTTTTTAAATAACCCCAATAAAATTCACTGGTTCACCGCATCGGACTTGGTGATATCTGTACTTTGGTATGTTGTGGGATCCCTATCTGGGAATGGGCGTGAGTTGTGTCTCCCCAGGAAACATTCTCTCATGCTACAGAAGATTATAGGAATAAATGTGTATATACAAATACATATATGCCTACAATAACAATTAGTGAATAAAAAAGGAAATTAATTTATAGGAGAGCATATGATTTTGAAGAAAAGAAAGGCTACGAATAAATGTTCCCATATTATAATCTCAAAAATACAATAATTGATAATAAAAAAGAAGACTATTAGTTATCCTAGAATACAGGAATAATTCTATTGGAAAAGAAGATGACAATATTAAGTTATCATATAGTACATAAGAAGTAATATTTACACATGAGTCGTCATTTAACAGGTGCTCACCGAAATCTGTGTTTGTTTGAGTGTAAGAAATTGTAAAGTGAATTTTACTTGGATAGGGCCAATGCAGCCACCTCAGGATTTTTCTGAGTTTAGAAATGCATTTTCCATGCTGGGTACTTCGTGGTTGGATAATAGTGCTATGCATTTATGGACTTCCTTATATGACTCTGGTTCTCGCCATTTCTCTTGTCAGAACAGTTTATTTTCTTGCCTACTCAGTTTTCCTTGAAGCTTAGTATTGCCCCCACTGACTTTACACTTCTCATTCTTTTTATAGAACCATACTCAAGTTCAAGTCACTTTCATGTTGGATATTTTATGTGTCTATTTCTTTAGAGCTCTAAAAAAAACAGTATATTATTGACCAGATAAAGCTATTCAGGTAAGTATTATGGAATTCATTTTTACAACCTTGGCTGCTTTAATGTCTCTTTAGAGTTATATGCTCAGATTAACATGCCCCATAAGCTGGGATCGTCTCTGTGATTATTACCTCTGACTTACACCTGCTCAGTCTAGACACTCAATCCAGCATGCTTCTCCACCTACTGCTGCAGTTACATAAGGGCCATTAATGCCTTGAGACTTTAATGTAAAAGTTCTTTCCTAAGGCTCTATTTTATTGACCAACTCTTTACAAACATGATTTTCCTTATTCTTTCTTACTTGATTCTCCTTTTATTTTTCTGATTATTATTTTGTTTTGAGTTTGAGTTTTGAAATTAGATGTCATTTTGCCTAGGGTGGACTTGAACCCTTGGTGTATACAGCCAAAGGTAACCATGAACTGTTGAGCTTCTTGTTTCTACCTCCTTCATGCTGAGGTGATGGGCACATGGGACCACATCCAACCTTAGATTACTTTTTCATTGTGATTTTACACACACACACACACACGGGTGTACGCACACCCATACATGCACACATGAAAATACACACACATACACTTCCTCTCTTAGCAGTGCCATCCAGTCTTCTCAGATTTTAATTATTTCTTAATAGCTGAGTTTTAATTAACATGATTGTAGAAGTATATTAATAGTATTTAGCTTTCCAAGAGGTCTTGACTGAATTATATTATTTGCAACTTAACTCCTTTTAAATTTTAAAACCAGTGAACAAATAAAAATATATTTACAACAAAATTTTCTCCAGGGTTAGATAACATTTATAATCCACAACAAATGTAGTTAGCTCTTATTTTCACTTCATTTTATTTTTTGCATATGATTGATTCCCATGCAGTTAATATATCCCCGAAGTGTACTGTGCATCATGTGTACAGATTTTATTTAAAGCTGTGTTATACAAATCAAGAACTTGAATTAGTTTATTTGGGAATGAAAGGCACATCCCTCCCAGTTGAAAGGGTGGTACCAATTCGAATAGGGTGTTCTAGCCTCCATATCTGAATTTTATCATCTAAGGGTATCTAGGGGACAGCCCGCATCTTTAGAACTAGCAGACCTACTTTCTTCAGATGTCCTAATTACACTGGCAAATTCTACATGCCCAGGCAGAAAGAAGTTCATTTTGCCTGCATTTCTCAGCAGATGCAGATAGCTCTGATGTAGAATTGCACACATGTCTTTGGCAACACAGAAAACCTTGGGTAGGAATCATGCATGCTTCTTCTGTCACTGTTAAATTAAGCTCCAGGTTTCCAGTAAAATTTATTGTCCCTATTTGAAATCTGTGATAGCTCTGGGAATAACACTATCATTTAGGTTATTGCAGTTATTGAGGGACCATCTATAACCTTCCTCTGTCTGAGAAAGGCATGCACCCCTGCTGCTGATGGTCATGATAGCACAGGAAATCACTGTGAGTTTGATCTAATTTCCTCATTATGAATGAACTCTTTCAGGCTCACAATGATCATCAGACCTTAAATTTGACCAGTGTATAAAAGAATGCCTTCCCATTATATGTAGAGGTTAATGTGCAATGTCAGTGTTTGGTAGCTAAAATTTGTCACAAAAATTCTGTTTTAACCAGGTCCCAGGTCCTAGACTTGGAATAACTTCTTTTCTAATGATTTTCTTGTGCAATTTTTCATAATACTACATATGCTTTAAGTTCTTTGATAGTTTCACATGCCACAAGTCCAGATGATAACTGTAATAATTCGTATTTTTAATCTAAAAATGGTAAATAAAAGGCTAAATTGAAAATCCAAGACATCTACAGTGTAACAGTAGAGGAATATTGCCATAAATTAAAATTCAAAGTTATTGTATGATATTTCACTCATCATTTACAACCCAATATTAAACTAAAAAGAAATGAGAACATGATTCAATTTGTTAGAAGTTCATGAGTTCTAGAAAAGTCTACATTGGTGTAGGATATCCTTCTGTATTTCTGTTGCTTTCATTTGGTTGAATAAAGAGACTGCCTTGGCCTTTTGATAGGGCAGCCCTTAGGTGGGCATAAAAGACAGAACAGAATGCTGGGAGAGAGAAGGCAGTGAGGTAGATGCCATGCTTCTCCGGGCCAAGATGGACACTGATTAGACTCATGGCAGTAAGCCACATCCTCGTGGTGAATACAGATTATTAGAAATGGGCTGAATCAAGATGTAATAGTTGGCCAAGAAGAGGCTAGAATTAATGTGCCAGGCAGTCATTTAATTAATCCAATTTCCATGTGGTTATTTTGGGTATAAGCTAACCGGGCGCCGGGAACGCTGCAGGAGCTGGGCAGCGGGACCGCAGCCATGCCCGCTCTCCTGCATACTGCACTACGTGAGCCAGTTGCTTATATTTCTTTGTCTTTTAGTTCATTATCATTCTAAGGCCCAGTGTGCTCTTCTCCCTAAACAATACTTTTTGTAGGATGTGAGATTTATGAGAGAACATGTCTTATGGGAACATTGTGGAAGCTCTGATGGTGCCGAGTCTGCCTCTGCATACAGGACTATGTCTTGCAATATACTGGCCGCACAGCCATCACAGATGACCACTTCTGAGCCATTCTGCCTATAATTTCAATTGTATTACACTTGGAAATTTCCACTTCTTTGAGATGTCGGTCTGGTCTGCTGCTGGCCAAGGGACTGGTGCTTGGGCCTGTTCAGGGCCCAGGTCACCATGTTCCACATTCTGCAACATGGTATGAGAGGAAATGGTAACCCAAACAGAGTGAATCCTAGTCATAGCACACTTTGGTCTCTCAAAGGAATCTCTCCTGCGTGCCTAGGACCTGTTAATGACAGCATGGGACAACCTATTCTTGATGGAGTTGAAGGGGAAAGAATGGATCTGTAATAAAACACAAATTCATTTTTATTTGTACAAAAACTTCCTATATTCATATGGTAGGTACCATGTGACACAGACCTTTGCCCAGGTCTGTGATGTAGATGTTGGTACAAGGAATGCCTCACTTAAAGCAATGCTTTGAGTATCATGGCTTGTTATTTCATTGCAGGTAAGATCAGATTGGGTGTTGTCTCACTGTGACACTAAGCTTTTCCAAAATCACTATGCCAATGAAAAGGTAACATTTGTTGCTATGTCTTTTTTTGTGAATTTCTCATTTCCAATGTCCTCTCTCCTATTGCTTATGTAAAAAGTACATTGTTCTGGTCTCATCTAAAATGTTTATTGTATAATGCTTTTGTCATAGTTTCTCTTGTTTGATTCCATGACACTTGTCAGTTTTTATAATCAGAGTCTATATTTTTCTTTCTCACACCATTAATCTGTGTAATGCATGACAGTCGAAATTGATTCCATTCTGACTATTGTTGCTCCCTAGTCTCAGAAGGAAGGTAGCTGGATGTAATTAGAAAACAAATTAATTTATTCACAGATGTTATAAAACCTCATATCTAAGTAGTCATGCCAAGAATGCTCCAAAAACATTTGTCTATGCTCTATTTAATCACAGATTTAAATGTAATATGATTTATTTGCTTTTATTCATATTTAATGTTTTTCCAAATACTGATAATTTTTAAAAATCTTATTTTATATACAATTTATTTTGAAAATGAGGGAGCCTATGTGTGACTCAGTTTCCATCTGGAGTCCATTCTGACTTATAAGTCATTAGAGTTCAAGCTTGCCTGCTCTGCTTTTTCCAATAACCTTGAGGGTTATGGGAGACTTCTGATTTAGCCTATGGAAAAGAGCATTTTGCCCATGAGAAAAGAACACTATTTAGTTGAAAGTATACTTCTGACTCCAAACCTCAGGAATATCAAAATAGAAAGTAAGACTGCTTTCAATCATCAAGTGCATGTTGGAGAGGAGGCTGCTCATTTAAGGACAGGAATGGCCTGTGGTTAGATGCTGACTGACTGTCTGTGCCACGGTTTGTCCTCTTTTGTATATAAGCAAGTTCTAAAATAAACTCTGGGCTGTTTGCTTGGTTTGACGAACAGGCTGCTAGACAGACCTCCCAGTTCTATCCTATATCTTTTGTCTCAGTCTTTTTCATTTGCCTTTCCTTTTTCCTTAATGACTCTCTACTCCAGGAACCCTAGCTGACTTTGTAGGAGCTGGCTCCTACATAAAAATATGACTTTTATTTGTCCATTTGTTTATCCATTCATCTTATAAACATATATTAATTGTACAGATAAAACATTTCATTATGGAATTTTCCATACACATGTACTATACATCTATTAATTTACTATCCATTACTCTCCCTTATATCTCTCTCTACTCTTATTGGTAACTTTGCTCTTCCTATGTCGTTCTAATATTACTAGTTTCCAGTTCACTTTCGCCTTAGCAGTTATCATTAAGAAAACCATTGACAACAAATGCTGGTGAGGACTCATGGGAAAGGAAATTGTGTACACAGGGTTAGTGGTGGAGTCACTATTGGGTTCTTCAGGTTAGTAAAGTAGAATTACCACACGATGCAACCATAATTCTCCTTGGGTATACACCTAAGGAGAATTAAGTGAGCATACCAAAAGGGCCACAAGCACAGGCACATTGCAAGACTCTTGTATTCTCAAGAATCAAATCATGGAAGCAGCCTATTTACCTGTCAATGCAAGACTGGATAAAGAAAATGCTCCCTCTCTCTCTCTCTCTCTCTCTCTCTCTCTCTCTCTCTCTATATATATATATATATATATATATATATATATATACACACACACAATTAACTTTTATTCCACATTAGAAAGAATTCATTTATGTCATTTACAGAGAAATCGATGGAAATGGTGCTGTCTGATGACATAAAACAAAACCAAAAGAGAAATATAAAATTTAACCAATATAAGATACAGGTTGTTTCAGTAAAACATTTTTGAAAAACCAGTTTAAATAGTAGATTCAAGACAAAATTATATTAACAAAATCTGCTATGTTTTCATGCATACATTTGTTATATAATGTCCAAATCAAGTTACATATACCTCTTCATATAACTGTTATGTTTCTAGATAAAAACATTAATATCATCTAGCTATTTGAAATATTATACTATTGCTATCTCTAGTCACTCTAAAACCTAACTGCTCCCCAGAACTTATTTTTCCTATTCATAACTTATTACCTTCCTCCAGCTCTTCCACAGTATCACATTCTAACCTATACTATCCTCACTTCCATAGATCAATCTTTTATGATTAACATATGTGTGAGGTTACTGGCCTTTGTCTGCCAGGATTATTTTACTGGTGGATTTCTTAAGTGCTATATAGTATAAGCCATAATGTATACCCATCTTTATCTTGTAAGAAGATACCACATTATTTACTCCGAATATATTGCTTATGTTTTCTTTTCACTAAGGTTTTTGATAAAGAACATTGATATCTTCAAATAGCCACAAACACACAACCATAAATGAATAATTAAGGGTTCATGGTTGACTTTATATTTTTAAAAAGGGAAAAGATAGTAACTCTGTCTCCTGAAGTTATTTTAATTAGTTTAAGAGTATTTATCCTTATAAAATTGGAGATGCCTCAGTATTTTCTAACCTCATATTCCTTAAAAATCGAATCATCTGAGGCATTATTGCTGTCTTCTACACGCATTGTTCTCAATCACATATACTCAGTTATTAAACATGGGTAAGTTGAGTGTGTAATAAAAATAAATTAAATAAATTTACATAGATATTTACAGATACCATGAGGGTTCATTAATAATACCAATCTTAAGAAGTAAAAAATCTTGTGACATTGTTTATGGTTTTTAATATTTTACAAAATATTTTATATATGCAGCTAATACACTGTCCATTAGTAGAAATCCATTTGTAGATGAGGAATCTGAGGCTTAAGATGAGTAATTAACTTAGTTGTATATTGAAAGCTAGGGCAAAAAGGAAAATTTGAATTCCAGTTCTATTTAGAGCAAAGTCTATGTTCTTTACTCCAGTATTGCCAGGATGACTTAAGGTCACTCCTCAAAGGCAAGTGCTTGAATGTGTGTTGTGTAACAAACTCATTCCTTTGTACCACAAATGGCAGGACCATTATGTGCAGGGTTGCAGGTTATGCAGCTGCAGATAACTGGGATTCAGGCCAAACTGTACTTTACTATCCATGCAATATCTAAGGAAGCTACTTAATTAATCTCTAGCTTCATTTTCTCCATAAAGTGGAGCTGGAAATAGACAGAACCTATTTCAAACGTTGCTGAGAGGATTAAGTAAGTTGGTTTCTAAATTATGTAGAGGAGAGTTTGACATGCAATGCGACTTTAAATTAAAATCAACATTATGATATGACCACTCTCATTGAAAATATCTCAAGATCATCAATCAAGTTCCAAGGGTATAACATGCATTTCACATGTATTTATAAAATGTTTGACCACTTTTCAACTGAGTAAACCAGTGTTAAGAGAAAGATATCTGCTCATACACACTAGTAGCAAAAAGACAGATATACATGTATGTAGAAGTAAAAAGTAGATATTATATGTATCTGGGTATTTGCATATATTAATTCATTTGTTAGTGAAGGTTCCAATTGTGGCTGCTGAAAATGAAGGCAAATGAACCTAGCTCTAAATTTTCAAAATTTGTTCACATATATTATGTTTTGTTACAATCATAGGTAGAATTCTTAGAACAAAGGTTTATAGAGGCACCTACACTATTTTGCTCATCTGCTAGCTAGAGTAGTTTGGCATTCTGAAACATCACCTTATTTCCTATGGAGGAGTTTGGTTTTGTTTTTGACCCTCATCCCCCAAAATCATGAGTCTCAATTCTTTTTTGGCATTATGTTCTGGAGCTATGCATTATAAGAGCTCTATGGGTAACTATTTTATTCATAAATAGTGTGATGATGAAAATGCATTTTAGTGTCATTCCTGAAATTTAATTGTGTCCTATTTAAACGCTCAGGAGGGAAATGCGTTTGGTTATTGTTAGCTACAAAACCCAATAAATAAAATCAAGTCCAGTTATTTTTAGATTAGTTAACTAATATACTTTCAATTTCCATTGCATTATTTCAGCTTAAGTATCACATCCAGTTAAATACACATGACAAAGCATATCTGTTCTCATAAGGATGCGTTTATCATTGCAGAACGTCATCATTTTTCTCCAGGCTGTTTATGAAATTGGCCTCCTGAGCTCTTGAGCTTGTCATTTAAAATTATCAAGACTTTAATTAGAGGAATTTTGTGATACTTTAATAAATACAGGGACACCTAAATGATATTCATGCCAATCAAAAGTGATTTCATTAAGAATAAAGAACAATGAACTTTAATTAAATCTTGCAATAAATAAATGGAAAATAATACATGTTAAAGCAAGTGTATTGTATGAACTATATAAACATCTAAACTGAAATTATTTATTTTGCCTTAACCCACATATAAATATAGAAAATAAACAGCTACTAATAAGATATTTAAAGATACTGTTAGACAATTCTGATACATGATAGGTAATTTTCATGTTAAATGTAGAATGTTGCCTTTTACTGGGGGAAAGAGGCAATAGAACAAAATTTACTATACAATCCTGGCATGCCCAGAATTTACTGTGTAGATCAGATAACCTTGACTTTTCAGGATTTTTTTGCCTTCACATCCTGAATTTTAGGATTAATGACATGATCCATCAATTCCAGAGAAGAGTTCACTCTCAATATTTGAAATAATTATAATTCATTCAAACTTTAAAATAAGTGATTTGTTAGTTGATAATCTTATATTTGTACACCAAATCATAAAAGATAACATGCAAAATTATTTCTCATTAAGCAATAGTTCATTTGAGCTACACTAAATGAATCATACTTCATGATAAATAATTCATACATTTATTTTATATTATTAACTTTGCACTTAAATATATTTTGTTTTTTTAAATTAATGAATAATTTTATATTTAAATGTGCTATGTCACTGATTCAAGTGCTTCATTTAATTGTACTGACAAATCTTCTTTAACTTAAAGCCTAAAATGAAAATTTCTATAAAAATGGGAAAACTAGAGAAAGATTAAGATGCTTCTTTTTATTGTTTCTGTTTGTTTGTTTGAGTTTTTTTTATTAGACTTTACATAGTTAATCAACCTAAGCAATAGGAAACAAGATAGGTCTCCAGTGATGATGATCAAACCAAGACCCATATCCCATACATAGAAAGCAAGTGCTGTAACTGTCAGCTGTGTCCACAGTCCTCAAAACGCTTACATTTATACTCAAGTCTTGTTAGTAGTAGTACCGGTAGTAACAAGTAGTAATTACTCAATCATAGCCTTTAAATACTGCTTTTATTTGAAATGAGTGCTAAGTGATGTAAAATAATCAAGGCGTGCTTCTACAGAAATAACTGCTAAACAAGTTCTTTGTCATTCTTATTTCAATTTGTTTATATAAATTCATTGCAAGTCAGAGAGAAAGAGGCAGCATGCACTAATACTGTATGTTCAGCCACAGGAATCTTGTATAGAGAGAGCATCTTCAGTTTAAGGGAACCTAGATAACTGGGAAGTCAGAGACCTGGATCCTGTGACTTATGTTGTGAAAACTTGGGAAAACCATATGAAACATCAGCTTGAGTTTCTATAGCTGAATATCAACCTGCATAATTATTATGAATTTGAATTAAGTCATTGTGTTATTCAGAGGGCACAATATACATAAAATCAGTACCTTATGGTGTTTCCTTAATGTCCCCAAATTATGAATTACTGTTATTGGTGTTATTATTTACAAAGGTTTACCTCAAGTTAAGCACCATTTCATTGATTACAATCCTGTCACTCTTCTTCCCAGCTTTAATTAAAAAATAAATTGTTAAGAAATAATTTCTTCCTATTTATTAGCATTTTGTTAGCTATTAGACCTAGATATCAGAACGCTACTGTCATAGGTTCCAATAATACAAAGAATTTGCATGTCAAATCCTTGCTGAATTCTGGTTTATCTTCTCATGTTAACTGCAACTGAGTTTATTTCCATTATATTTTCAATCCAATGCATCTCCCTTGGTTGGCATAAATTTCAGTGTTATGGGTATCAACATGTGAGATGGAAACAATGCAGAAATAAGCCTGGGTATCTGATGAGATGCTCCCATTCTTTTCAGATTATGCATGTTGCATCTCCATGTCTCTGGACTGAATAACACCCCCAGAGAATATATGTGTCAATAAGAACACATATGCACTGAGTCACTTCAATAAATCATGTATTCTCAAAGCAGATGATAATAATTTAGGTCCATATTCCATTGGAAATGCAGACTTAACAAGTGAAAGCAGGTGTATGCATAAATGTAGTTATATCATAACACTTACTATGTTGACAGTTTCTTCCCATATATTCTCCTGGGCATTCACAGGAATAGTTAGCAACGAGGTCAGTACATATTCCACCATTTCTGCAAGGCTCAGCTTCACATTCATTTATATCTGAGGCAGAAAGAACAAAAGGAGAAATGTATTGACACAAATGAGTGGACGTTAGAAAATGTAAGCATCTTGATACAATGTCTGAATAATGTTATTCTTTTGAGTTTATGTGAACAACTTTCAGTAACATAAATGCAGCTTAAGCCAGCATTTTATTTTAAAAAATTAGATCAATTTCTAATAGAATTGGGAATCTATGAAAGACCAACAGACTTAGACCATTCCACAATTCTGAAAATAAATATGATTAGTTTGGGGAAAATATTTGGTGCATCCTTAGAATTAAATCAAACAAGTTAGCCCTGATAGAGACAAATTGATTTCTCTTACAAGATCTCAAATCTATCCTGCAGCAATAACTGCCAATTAACACTGTCTCATTTCATCTTAATTCATTAAAATTCCAACTGACAGAGAGATTTTAGTTTCTAAATAGTTTGCCTTTGATGAGAAGCAAATTAGAGTTAATAGCTAAAGCTCATTTCATGTAAAGTATAATAAGTGTAAATGATGATCACTTCCTAATCTCATTCATGAGTTTCTAAAGTTAGGGTGGCTAGAGGGACTTACCTTTGCTATATCATCACTACACATGATTTAAAACCATGCAAAACAGAAACCATTCAATGATTTACACTAATCTCCATGATATTTTTAGACAACAGAAAAAATAATGTGAGTTTTTAAAAATTTTTCTTTATGTGTATTTGTGTGTGTTTACATGTATGTTTTGTGAGTGATTTGATTGCACTGTGTAAAGATATGTCACTGTGTGTGGTTTAATAAAAAGTTGAGTGGCCAATAGCTGGAATAGATGTATAGTCAAGACTGTTGGACAGTGAGAGTTCTGGGAAGAAGAAAGGCAAAGTCCCTAGCCAGAATAGAGGGAGCAAGGCACCCAGGAGGAGAGATAAATGTCCCAAGTCATGTGGCAACACAGATGAATTGAAATGGGGTAATTTTAAGAAGCCTAGGCTATAGGTCAAAGTATGGACAGGGAGACTTCTTAAAGGATGAAAGAGTTCTCACAACACCACAGTGCAATTATATTCATCACACTAAAAATAATCAAAATTGAGATGAGACCAAAAAAATTAGAATTTCATTAGATTGAAAAAACAATAAAAAACAGTGGATGTTAGCTAGGAGAGGGTGGTGGGTTTCCTAGACTTACGTGTTGCAAGGAGAGGGCTGCTTGTTTGTCCCAGCCCCCTGGCTAGCTTAGCCCCAAAATAACCACACAGACACTGTACTAATTAAAACACTGCTTGGCCCTTTAGCTCTAGTTTCTTATTGACTAATTATTACATCTTAATTTAACCCATTTCTAGTAATCTGTGTATTGCCACATGGCAGTGGCTTACCAGGTAAAATTCCCAGTGTCTGTCTCTTGAGGATCCATGGTGTCTCTCCTACTCCACCTCTCTTCCTCCCAGCATTCAGTTCTGTCTGCTTGTCTACCTAAATTCTGCCCTGTCAATTAGGCCAAGGCAGTTTCTTCATTCATTAACCAATGAAAGCAACACACAAACAGAAAGACCCCCTACACCATTTATGAGCAGTGATTCTGCTGATATGGTGTTGAGGACACTGTCATATTTTCTGGAAGGATGGCAAGATGCATCCCTGAATCATCTTTCCACTGTATTTTATTGTTTTTTTCAATCCGATGAAATTCTCATTTTTTTGGTCTTATCACAATTTTGATTATTTTTAGTGTGATGAATATCATTGCACTGTGGTGTTGTGAGAACTCTTTCAACCTTTAAGATACTGGCCCACTTTGGGCACGGTCTTGTATACTATAAATGCAGATGAATAGCATGCAAGGCCTTTTTGTTGCTGGATTCAGTTCCAGTTCCTAGCGCATGAGGACTGTGGATTGCTCCCCTTACTGTTTTTCCCTAAATAAATAAACCTTTGTTATTCTCCATTCTGGACTGTTGTGAAACTTTTTGGTATGACAACATCATTCATTTTGTTGTTAGTTCAGTTTATGACAATGATCAGTTTTGGCTACCCTGGAACTGGCCTGAATTTTTTTTCTCTGTATCATATATACTGAAAATTGTCCTTGATGATATTATGTCAATGACTGATAAATCAAAGCTTCATTTCTAAGAATGTATCATTTCTTTCATGAAGTAAGATACAAAATGTTATTTCTTTATATACAGATATATAGCAGAATCTGAGTATGTATATCTGAACAAGACCAAATAAGAAAAAGATAATTTAATTTTGGTTTTGTGGGCACAAATTAATAAATAAATGAGAACAAGATATAGATGGTATTTCCAAGCAGGAGACCATTAAAAATCAGAATTCTCAGGATATGAAATTGTATTCATGTGCACAAGCCTTCCACATTTGAAGAGAGTGTGGGTACACCAAAGCTAAAGAAATAAGGAAGGGAACTGATTACAAGAACCACTTGTTGTCTCATTACCTAATTTGATCCTATGTTTTAGCTCTACAGACTTAGAACAGGGTAAAGCAGTATCCTCTTATACTGACAGTTTAGCTTGTGCTAAGTAAACCTTTCTGCTGTGGATTTTCAAAATAAACAGGACAACAATGGGGATTAATTTCAGGTTTGACATTAATATCTATAACATAAAATTTGATTTTTGAGTATAAGACATTGAATATGTTCATTTTAAGTTTCAAATACCCGACAGCAGCTAAATCAAACATTGTTGGTGCTTCAACTTTTAGAAGAATGGAATTTTCACCACCAACAATGTGATGATAACCAGTTATTTTACATGTTAGCAAGGATGGACATACACTGCTCTCTTTGTTTTGCCAAGTTTTCCAGATGTTTGTAAAATAAATAGTCTTATTAATATGTGATTGTAAATCAAAATGACAAACAATCGTTGAAAACTTTCAACTATAGGTACCTTTAGGTTGATAACTATTAACAAAACAAGTTATAATTAAGGTGATCTGATTCTTCAAAAGAAAGTCAATATCCTTATCCAGAGATTAAAATCATATAGTTGTACCTGCTGATCGCAAAATGTTTTATAGACATACCCCAACTGTGACAAGAAAGGGTATTTTCAAAACTTAAATTATACTTTCCAACTTTTTAAAATACAAAATGCCTTTAAAATCAAATCCATAAAAACCCTTCAATAAATTATATGCTCAATACAATAGAAAATTTAGCAAATCAACCCATGTGTCCTTATCTAATAACACTCAGGAATAAAGAGCAGACAGCAATTACACAGAAATGCTTATGTATTAGTGTAATGCAGCTCTTTTGTTGATGATGGCTATTTGCACTGTGATTAACACTGCAAGCAGACTAAATGAAAACTGACCTCAATTTGTGCAAATCATGTTTAATTAAAGACTAGATAGAAATGTTCATGGGATATAATGTAGTGAAATGAAAATTAAATCTGTATAATAGATTGCAAGTATTTATTTTTGTCACAGATCAAATCATTATCATTTTCAGAAAAAAGTCCACATCTATTTTCAATATAGTGAAATGGGGATTATATTTGTTTCTAAGAAACATATGACACTGTAGTCATTACCTTATATAAATAAAGATTGCCATACCCAATCAAATTTACAGTTCAAGTATAATAATAATAACTAAGCTTTCATGACCACTTTGTAAGAATATTTAGTGGTTTAATAATATATTCCTAATGAGGTAAAGAATTGCACTTCTGAAAACAAAAAACTTTGCTATTCACCATGTACGAATAGCACATGGGTGTATTTAGCACACAGTAAACATGATACACATGAATTTGCATATTCACTACATAGTGTGATTGGTATACAGTGGCCATGAGGCACACACAATTTCAGATGACTCATCTTTCTGAGTTTCCCATGAGAAACTGAGAGTTTTCTCATGAATTACCTTTGCTTTTTCTATTTTCTGTTTGTTTTATTTTGCTTTCTGATAAAGAAAAAAGTAAAGTAAATAAAACTGAGAAGGTATGAGAAAATGAACAGTTGGATTTCCTTAAAATAAAAGAAGAATTTATGAGCTTGGATTTTTACCTAATTACACAGGCTCATTCATATCTGCATAATATAAAATGCTTAACGATGGTGATGGGCTTATTTCTTGTAGCCTTGTAAATGATGGTAGCTATCATGATTAATCTTGATTGTCAAGTGAATTGGATCTGTATTCCAATAAGGCACACACTTCTGCAGAAGTCTATAAGGGTATGTTCTGAAAAAATCATCTGAAGTGAAGACCATCTTCTCAATGACAGTGCCTTCCAAATGGATGTCCACATAGAAAGAGGTCCAAAGTAAGGGTGCTAATTTTTTTGACTGCCTATTCTCACTCCTTGTTAGTGAAAACACACATCCTATTATCTCTATTACTATAATATTTCACTGACATCAGTACCTACTTCATTGGTCTTCTGATATTAGTACAAATCCCACAGTTCCCCAGAAATCCTCCATTCAACACAAAATTTAATTCTACCCTATCCTGTGGACTGAGCAGTTATTGTGTTTCCAGAGTTACCAGAGTAAAGAAAGCCATTGTGGGCTTAATTTTGCAAGTACATCTAACACATCTTCACAATTAGTGTTCATTTTATTTGTTTCTAACTTTAAGAAGGAATGAATATTCAGTGTACTAGCTAGTATTACTATTGCTATGGTGAAACACTATTAAGAAAAGAAGAATGGAGAAGATGAGGGTTTATTTTGCTTTAATTTCCATATCATATTTCATCACTGAAGAAAGTCAGGCCAGGAACTGAACCAGGGTTTAAATTAGGAAGCAGGAGCTTATGCAGAGGTGGTAGAGGAATGCTACTACTGGTTGTAATTCATGCCTTGTTCGGCATGCTTCTGTAGGATTCCCCTCTGTATGCTTTTAATACCATTGGTTAATACAGAAACTATCTTGAGCCTGCACAGGGGAGAATAGAGATAGGTAGGAAAAACTGAACTGAAAGTTACAAACTGGTGTGCCAATGAGTGCCAGCTAAATACACATAAAACCTAAGAAAGCTTGGAAAGGAATTCTAGATACTAAAAAACAAAGTTTAGCAACTTTTTTTTTCATATGGGCTCTGCTTGCTGGTAGCATGCTGCAGCTCCTTTAAGAGAGGTCTTTCTGATTCAGTGATAGAAGAAAAACAAAGTGTGGTTTCAAAATGATGGCATCCTGGTTTGCCAGCACAAATGGCTCTGACTCTTTTGGGAGGTCTGTCCAAAGAGCCTATAAATGGAGTTTGTAAGAAAGCTTATTACAAACTGCTTAATGGCTCAACATAGACCTGCTAAATACGTGGAACTGGGAATGTGTGTGAAGCTTGCAGAGGCAGTTAAAATGCCTCAACTATGTTCAACTAAGCAAAGTCAAAAGGCAAAGCAGCCTTGGTCCTAGTCACTCCACTACTTAGCTTTTTAAGAAGTGCTTAGCATTTTAAGAAGCACTCCTGGACAGAAAAGGATTACAGATACACAATAGGACAGATTCAGACACAAAAGACCTCAAAATGGGTCACAATTTTGGATAAATGTACATAGGCTTGAGAGAGAAAAGATAAAGAACATAGAGAGTTATAAAAAGAAGAAAATGTTTTTTTAAAAAAATTAAAGTCTTTAAAGAGACAGAATACAGTCATAGATTAAAAGGATTAAAGAAAAATAAGCCACATAAAAATGGAAAATACAATGAGAATCTGGATTATGTATACTATTGTGTTTTCCTTGATTTTTTTAATATTCTTCTATTTTTCATTCAAAAAATTTCCACTTCCTTCCCTTCTCTCAGTCCCCTCCTTCTACCCCATTAACCCTCCTCCCTCTCTCTGCTTCCTTAAGAGCAGGCAGGGTACCCTGCCCTGTGGGAAGCCCAAGGCCCTCCCCCCTCCATCCTGGCCTAGGAAGGTGTGCATCCATATAGACTGGATTCCCAAATAGCTAATACATGCAGAAGAGATAGGTCCCAGTGCCATTATCATTGGCTTCTCAGTCAGCCCCTAT
>PVIU01025214.1:0-24122 GCA_004026605.1 Ondatra zibethicus
GTCCAATCATACTACAAAAGCATTTGTGCAACTATGTTCATAGCAGCATTATTTGTAATAGCCAGAACCTGGAAACAACCTAGGTGCCCCTCAATGGAAGAATGGATCAAGAAAGTGTGGAATAAATACACATTAGAATATTACTCAGCAGTAAAAAACAATGACAGCTTGAATTTTGCATGCAAATGGATGGAAATAGAAAACACTATCCTGAGTGAGATAACCCAAATCCAAAAAGATGATTATGGTATGTACTCACTCATTGGTGGACCCTAGCCATAAACAAAGGACATTAAGCTTATAGCTCACAAGCCTAGAGAAGCCAAATAGCAAGGTGAACCCTAAGAAAAACATATATAGATCGTCCTGGAAACTGGAAGCAAACAAGATTGCTGGGCAAAAGTTGGAAGCATGGGAGTGGGGATAGGGGTGGAGGTAGAGGTGGGGGTGGGTGAAAGGGAAAGGGGGAGGGAGAAGGGAGAAGGGAAGGACTGGGGAGAGCTTGGGGGAGTGGGAGGGTGGAGATGGAGGAAGGGTGGATATTGGAGAAGGGAATAAGATATCTACATTAAGGAAGTCATTTTAGGATTGGCAAGAGACTTGGCTCTGGAGGGGATCCCAGGTGTCCATGGGGATGTCCCCCGCTAGGTCCTTGGGCAGCAGAGGAGAGGGTGCCTGAATTAGCCTTGTCCCGTAGTCACATTGATGAATATCTTGATCATCACCATAGAAATTTTGTCCGATGGATGGAGATAGAGGCAGAGACCCACATTCACATCAGAGCAATGGACTGAGCTCCCAAGGTCCAGTCGAAGAGCAGAAGTCAGGACCGTGAGGGGTTGGTGCACCCACTGAGACAGTGTGCCTGATCTAATGGGAGCTCACCAAATCCAGCTGGACCAGGACTGAATGAGCATATGATCAAACCGGAATCTCTGAATGTGGCTGCCAATGGGGGATGACTGAGAAGCCAATGATAAGGGCACTGGGACCTATCTCTTCTGCATGTATTGGCTTTTTGGGAATCTAGTCTATTTGGATGCACACCTTCCTAGGCCGGGATGGAGCATTGAGGGCCTTGGGCTTCCCACAGGGCAGGGTACCCTGCCCCCTCTTAAGGAAGCAAGGGAAGGGAGGAGGGGTAGTGGGGGAGCGGGAGGGGACTGAGAGAAGGGGTGGAAGTGTAAAGATTTTGAATGAAAAATAAAAGAATATGAAAAAAAAGAAAAGTGAAAGTCAAATAGAAGTTTGGAGGAAGCAGATAAGAAGTACACACTGAAAATGTTAAATATCTTTAATGTGTGATACATTCACCATTACATATTCACATAGAAGCACAGTATGATTTGGTGGAGCTCCTGTATGAACTGGAATTTGGTTGAAATGAGTTGTGAGAAGTTAGCACTGGATGTCTTCATACTAGGCAGACCTGCAGGCAGAGCTCCCTTTAAGGAAGTAGACATCTGCACCTTCCAGGCGCAGCACTGGAAACACTGAGGCACTCTAGGCTTGGGGTGTTGCTTTATCCTTGACAGTCTTTCATTTTGATATCTGCTGCCTCTAGCAATCACTGTCCAGCCTCTTTTACTTCAATATACACTATACTTCCTTTGGTTCTTCTTAGCAACTTGAGTAGAGTCACACTCCAACATTGCAAAAAAGTACCTAGTACTTGAGAGAAATTTAAAAAGTAAAGAAATACAATGGCTAATTTTTCCAAGCACCCTAATTCATTATTTAATCCTTAAAACTGAGTATATACTATAATTATTCCCATCTTACCCACTGGGCAAGCAGGACTGTAGGAGATCATTACAGGTACTGAGTAGCAGAAGCAAAACCATACTCCATAACCCACACCTATAATAATCACTGATCTGTATAGTTTCATGAAAAAAAAGAAAAACCACACAATCCAAGAAAGAAAGAAACAGAAAGTTCAAGGAACATTATCTAAAAATTTAAAACTTTGACCATAGCGTGTGACTCCCTTCACTTCTTTCCGTTCTGAGTCCAGCAGGTGAGTTTGTTTTTAAGGTGCTCACTGTGACCCAGTTTGTTAATTTTGTGACTCATTCATGCATTTCTAACTTCAGAAGTATAAAACATAAAATTCCTGCTTTATCACATATGAATTAGAATAATTTAGATCAGGTATGGTAACAGATGTCTTTAATCCTAGTATTCTGGAGGCAGTAACAGGCAGATCTCTGTGACTTTAAGGCCAGTCTGATCTGTGTAGTGAGTTATACACCAGCCAGAGAACCTGTGTCAGAAAAAGAAGAGAAGGAGGAAGAGAAGGCTAAGGACAGGACAAGGAATCTTTCTGTAAACACAAGAGTGTGCTGCTATTTGTTTTATCTACCCTCACCAGCATGCTAACCAAGCATATGGGGGGATAATTCTGATGTGGGATTCCCCTCTGTATGTTGTGAATAGCATTGGGGAATAAAGAAACTGCCTTGCCCTGTTGATAAGGCAGAACTTATGTAGGTGGGGAAAACTCAACTAAATGCTGGGAGAAAGGCAGAGTCAAGAAAAAAGCCATGTAGGCATGCTGGATACAGAGGCTGGGAACTTTGCCAGTAAGCCACTGCCACATGGTGATACACAAATTAAAGGAGTTGGGTTAAATAAATATGTAAGTGCTAGCCAATAAGAAGCTAGAGCTAATGGACCAAGCAGTGATTTAAATGATATAGTTTCTGTGTGATTATTTCAGAAGTCTGGATGGCTGGGAAACAAACAAGCAGTTAATTACAACAGATTGGTGCCCATGTGGACAACTAAAATCCACTTAAAATCTAGAGAGTTTGGGAAGGAATTCTAGACACAAAAGAACAGAGTTAAGCATGGTTTGGTAGCAGCATTTTCTTGGGTGGGCTCTGTTTTCTAGAAGCAAGCAGTTGCATGGCTCCTTTAAGAGAGGATTTCCTGATTCAGTGGAAGCAGGAAAAAAGTCATGCTGTTTTGAAAACTACAGCTTCCTAGGCTATGCTGCCAGCATGAACTCTGGCTCTTTCAGGAGACCCAGCATTTAAATGGAGTTTGTAAGCAGCATGTTACAAACTGCTTAATGGTTCAATGTATGGCTGTATACTTGGAACTGGGGCAGTGTGCATGGCTTGCAGAGGAGTGAACCAACCTCTTCCATTATGTTGGACTGGGCGGAGCAAGCAGAAAGTACCGTATATACCTTAGTAATGCCGCAGCTTATGTTTTTTTTTTTTAAGAAATGCTTCGCATTTTAAGAAGCAGTCCTGATCAGAAAATAATTATAAATACAGAATAAAGACAAATTCAGATAGAAAAGACCTCTAAATGGGTTGGATAAATGTATGTAGGCAGGGGCTGGAGAGATGGCTCAGAGGTTAAGAGCATTGACTGCTCTTCTAGAGGTCCTGAGTTTGATTCCCAGCAACCACATGGTGGCTCACAGCCATCTGTAATGAGATCTGGTGCCCTCTTCTGGCCAGCAAGCAGACAGACAGACAGAACACTGTATACATAATAAATAAATAAATCTTAAAACAAACAAACAAATATTTTTAAAAAATGTATGTAGGCTTGGGAGAGCAAAGAAAAAGAATATAGATAGTTACAAAAAGCAGTAAATGCTTTTTTAAAAAGGTAAATTCTTTAAAGAAACAGAGTACAGACAGTCATAGATATTGTTTATAAGTGTTTGTTTACATTTAAAGGGTGATATGCTATACAGATGGATACTTTGCATTGGTATGGATCTTGCTTTATTGGTACAAATTTAAGATCAATTTTGTTACATATATATTTCTGTTCTTGATTAAGGTATTGTGTTTGTGCAGCTTATTTAAAAATGTAATGTATAATTAAGAAATATAGGTTAATAAATAATCATCTATAATAGTCAAGCTTGTAGTCATGTTAGTTAGATTTCTTGGATGTATAGCAATGTATTTAAGATGGATAGGCATTCTTCCAACCTTTCAAAAACTACAGAATATGGCATTTAAAATGTTTTAAGAACTTAAGACTTTTCCTGACAATGATACACATCTGCTCCTGACAGCACCAATCTACTTCAAGAGGAAAATGGGCATCAAAGAGGTTCCTTATGGAGTGGTCAGCCATTTGGGCAAGAAACTGCTCTTGTCTGGACTGTTTGATGTACTGGACATTCAGGACCAACAGAAAAATGACTGCTAGACTTGCCTAAAGGTGAGAGGATCCGTCAGAGTTTCTGCTTCATGAAAGAGTCTGCCAAACATTCTGCAGAACACAGAAGAAAGTGACTGACAAACTACCAATAGAGGCAGAACTGCCTTTGAAATGTCCTGCTTCATGGAAAGGTCTGCTGGATACTATGAGCTAGTAGGCTGAAGATGGATGCCCCAATGGTACAGAAGAACTTTGGATATCTGTCCAGGCAACAAGAAATCTCTGCTAATTCTAGAGTTTTGGAAGTTGCTTACAATGCACTTCCTGTTTACTTAGGTAATATTATATCCTTCTGGAGTCTTTGATGGAGTTGAAGAATTGACAGTTATAGTTTTCCTTAGTTATGATAAAAGATAAAGTAGATATAAATATTGTAACTGTAATTATTGCTTGATACCTGTATTGTTATAGTAATTTTACTATGTTAACGTTAAAACTTTCCTTTTCATTTAAACAGAAAAGGGAAGGTGATGTGGGATTCCCCTCTGTATACTGTGAATACCATTGGTGAATAAGAAACTGCTTGGCCTGTTGATAGAGCAGAACTTAGGTAGGTGGGGAAAATTCAACTGAATGCTGGGAGAAAGGAGGCAGTCAAGAGAGAAGCCATGTAGCCCCACCAGAGACAGACTCTGGGAACTTTGCCAGTAAGCCACTGCCACATGGCAATACACAGATTAACAGAGATGGGTTAAATTAATATGTAAGAGCTAGCCAACAAGAAGCTAGAGCTAATGGGCCAAGCAATGATTTAAATAATATAGTTTCTGTGATATTGTTTCGGAAGTCTGGGTGGCCAGGAAATGAACAAACAGTTCGTTACAACAAAATCCCCACAAAAAAAAATCATTTTAACAGGTGTCTCACAAAGTTGTTCAGGCCAGTGTTGAGCTTGCTGAAGTCCACAGGCACTACTTGAACTTGCAACCCCCTGCCTCAGTGTGGTCTGTATCTGGATTTATTTATATATCTGGTACCATACCATTTAATGCTTGAATAATATGTGTGTATTCCAGGCTGTAATGTTAAAGTATTTATTGCCCTAGGACTCAGAAAACATACTTGTTCTTACAATTGCTATTGTTTGTCTCTAGAATATTTCCCCAAAGCTCAGTGTTAAAGGATTAGTCCTCATCAAGAGATGGAGCCTAGTAAAAGGTCTTAGGTCACTAATTGTCTGCAAAGGGAATTATGAGACACTTAGACCTGTAGGAATTTTCAGAACTTAATATAGGAAATATCTAAAGAACAGATGATAGAAGAAAAATAAGAAGATCATTCTAACAAAGGAGCTGAGATGTGGGTTCAATGGAAAGAAGCCATACAACAGATTGGAAAGTGAGGGAGAGATGTCAGTTAAACTCAATTGTACCCACAATGGCTACACCATTCGCATTTTTTTTACTCATTTTATTATTTTATTATCATTCTTTTACTGGAGTAGTTCTCCTTATCCTTTTAGTCACTGTGTAGCATGAATTCCCTCTGAGAAGCCTTCCCTAAGCTGCCTCTATTCTTTGCATTGCCTTCTCCACCTGACTGCAGACTCTGAGAGTATAGACACTGCTGATTTGAATTAGCATCATATCCTCTACTAGTAGCTCTGCCTGTCATGTTCTAAGTAGGTGATGTGTGGAGATTATTGGCTACATGGACTCAAAGACTGAATGAGCATGTTGGCACATAGCCAATATTCAGGAGACTGAAACAGGAGGATCACAAGTTTGAGGGCAATCTCAAAACAAAAATCCAAAACCTGGGTAGGTTTCTTCCTCAAGATGTTAGCTGTTTTCATAAAGAGTAGCAGGGCACTAACTCAACCAGAGGTATACTGAGAAGGTAAATCCTTCAGGAAAACAAAACATATACAGTGTAGCTTAATAGCAAAACACTGTGTTGGCTGTGTCCTCTGGGATCTCCGTACAGGCACAGTAACTTCTCCAAATTTCAGACGTGGGTAGACTTCTGTGCTGGTTAGGTTTTGTCAACTCGATACAAGTCATAGTCATCAGGGGAATAGGGAATGTTTGTTATGAATGCCTCCATCAGATTGACCTGAAGGCAAGTCTGTGGTGCATTTTCTTGATTAATGATTTATGTGAGAGGGTACAGGGCACTGTGGGCAGTGCCACTCCTGGGCTGATGGTCCTGGGTGCTATAAGAAAGCAGACTGAGCAAGCCAGCAAGCAGCACTCCTCTGTGGCCTTTTGACCCTGACTTCCCTTGATAATGGACTTAAACCTGGAAGATTAAATAAACCATTTCTTCCTTCAAATTGTGTTTGGTAATGATGTTTATCACAGCAATAGATAAACTAAACACTCACTAAATTTTATTCTTGATGAATGTCTTAGTTGGGTGTTATTCCTCTAGGAACTCTGGGGCGTAGGTCAGGCCACCTGGAAAAGGTAAACAGACATTGGGGGATCATAATGGTAATGAAATTCTCTTAAATAAAGGATTTAGGACAAAAGATGCCCTGATAACAAAAGTATGTGGGGGGAGGGGTGGGGCAGGGAGCAGACTGAGAAAGAAGACAAGGGACCCAGTCTTTGTTCAGAGCAGCCGATCTCATGATGGAGTCTAGAGCCAGTTGCATGATTTTGAACTGATAACTGAAAGAAGCAAGCTGCCTCTTGGTGTGTGCTGGATTTGGAGACCAAGAAGACCATGCAGGAAATGGTGTCAAAAATACTTGAAATTCTGCAAGGAAAATGAACTTCACCTAGTACAGCCCATTGTCCTATATAACCACTGTATTAAATAGAATGTTCTGACTTTGGGGACTTTATGTTTTCTATTTTCAGGACTGTTTCTTCCCTTCTCCAATTGGAGAAGACTTACTCATCTTCAAGTCCAAATTTTACCGTTAGTTACCTCTGCTGGCTATAGCCACATTTTCCTACACACTTCCCAAGGCACATACTTCCACAAAGCCTTCTATGAACAGCTCCGTGGGATAGCTCCCACTGTTCTCCGATTTTTACAGATGAAGAATAAAATGATTCAGGTACATTCCCTACGTCACGAGACCTGCCAACCCCACATATGGTGAGGTCTTAGTCCTCACTGAGGGAGTATTTAGAGTTATGGTTCAGGTACGGACAAATGAGGCTTTCAGGATAGGGTCCTAATCCAGAAAGAATGATGGCCATATAAGAAAAGGAAAACTGTCTCTTTTGTGAGGACACTAGAAGAAGACAACCATCTGCTAAGGAAAAAGAGGTCTCCAGCAGGGACAGTTTCTGTGGGACCTCCATGCTGTTCTCTGGTAGCCAGAAACATGAGAAATAGTTTCTGCTGTGTAGACTGCAAATTCTGGCAGTTCAAATAGAAGCATACCTGTTTAAATGGTCTGGCTCGCAATTCTTTTTTTTTTTTAAATTAAAAGAAAAATTCTTACTGTTTTATGTGGATGAGTATTTGCCTGCAGGTATGTCTGTGCACCATGTACATGCTTGGTGCCTATGAAGGCCAGAAGAGAGTTTCCAATTTCCTGAAACTGGAGTTACAGACAGTTGTGAGTCACCATGCCATGTTTGTGTTAGAAACTGAACCTGGTCCTTGGGAAGAACCACCAGTTCCCCTAACTGCTGTGCCATCTATGGACAGCCCCTGGCTCCTAATTCTTAAACCCATCACTATACCTCCCTGCTTTCTCCTACGGACTTGACATTTCTTCTTTCTGTTCCTCAGCACTACCTCTCCCATATTATATTTACGTTATTTTTACTTTATTTTATTCACTTTTTTTTTCAAGATGGGGTCTTGCTGTGTTGCTCAGAATGGTCTCAAACTACTGTGCTCAAGTGATCTCCTGCCTCAGCCTTCTAACTGTTAGAACTCATGGGGATGCCAGCACTTACAATCATTTTAAAAAATTAGATATATCTAGAATCATATATACATCTTTGGATTGAAAGGTTATCAGAGTTTAATTTTTAAGGACACATAAGACAGTAAGTGTACCTCATTGATGGCATCTTAGATTAAATACTGAACAATATATTATATTATACTTTCATGACTTGTGGATCTTTCTCCCTCACTAGCAAAGCTGTGGTTTACTCAGTTGTCCCTACTACACAGGTTTTGATGCACTTTACAAATGTATTTAATTAATTTGAAATAGGAATGATATCTGCCAGTGATGAGTGTTGGAATGTAGGTTCCAATGTCATCAAAGCTTTGACTGTCCCTAAGACCTTAGTGGCCTGGGGAAATAAAGTCAGTATTTTTCCAAATATATCCTTAATCAAATTCTATCTGGCCCTAAACAGCTATAATATTTATCTCTAGCAATTAAGCCAGCCTATCTCTTTTCTATTTGGCAAATCATCGCATATATAAGTCACCCTTCATATCTGATTCTAGAAATGTTTAGTGAAATAGTTTTATTGGGTCAAATTAAAATAGATTGAAATTTTGATTTTGAAAATTCAGATGCAATTACGTGTAAATTGTGAACTGTAGATAGTTTTTTTGCCCTCGGAGGAGTTTATTTTGGTCTGTATTTTTTTCTTTTTAATCTTGAATGGAATTTTGGTAGATAACACAGTTTAGAAAGAACAGCAATTGTCCATCTGTGCCCTTTGGGCTTGCAGTCAGCACCCCACTGCTCAGACAATGGCCTGGCTGGATTTCTGTTCCTGTCAGCACTTGGTCGCAGCCACCAAATGTGTATTTCAACCAATTCTCTATCATTCTATTTACCAATAAAGACTTGGAAGCCAGATGTGGTGGTGAAGACCTGCTAGAACAGAGAAGCCAAAAAAGAACCAGCTGACCTTTTTGGCCAGAAGACCCATCCAGAAACACATCTCTCCACTAGTCCCAAACCAGAAAGACTGAGAAGCTCTACATACCTCCCTGCTCCTTCTTGTAAGTCCCTCTATCAGTATTCCTGGGTCCTTTGTACTCTCCATGGCTAATTCCTGTCAACTAGTAACTGGCTCTGTCCCCTGATACAACGTTAATTTTATTTAAAATGTCTTAGAGATTCACAGTGTGGTCAAATATCCTGCATCAGCATTGTGTTGGAATTTTGATGCCAATTGCACTGAATCTGTAGATTGTTTTTGGTAGGATGGCCATTTTAATTATATTAGTCCTACCGATCTATAAACATGGGAGATCGTTCACTTCCATCTTCTGATATCTTCTTCAATTTCTTTCTTCAAAGACCTAACATTTCAGTCATACAAGTCTTTCACTTGCTTGGTTAGAGTTAATCCAAGATATTTTGTATTATTTGAGGATATTGTGAAGGGTGTTGGTTCCCTGATTTCATTCTTGGACAGTTTATCATATGTGTATGGAAGGGCTAATGGTTTTGTGAGATAATTTTGTATCCAGCTACTTTGCTAAAAGTGTTTATCAGTTGTAGGAGTTTCCTGGCAGAATGCTCTGGGTCACTTATGTATACTCTCATATCATCCACAAATATGAATACTTTGACTTCTTTCCAATTAGTATCCCCTTAATCTCCTTTAGCTGTCTTATTATTATAGCTAAGACTATATTATTCTATATTATTCTGAATAGATATGGAGAGAGTGGACAATCTTGAACTGTTTCTGGTTTAAGTGGAATGACTATGAATCTCTCTCCATTTAAGTTGATATTGGTTATGGGCTTTCTGTAAACTACTTTTATTATGTTGAGATATGTCCCTTGTAACCCTAATTTCTCTCAGATTTTTATCATGAAGTGGTGTTACAATTTGTCAAAGGCGTTTTCTGCATCTAAAGAGATGATCATGTGTTTTTTTGTATTTCAGTTTATTTGTATGGTAGATTACATTTATCATCTTATGTATGTTGAAACAGTCCCTCATCTCTGGGATGAAGCCTTGTTGATCACGATAGATCTTTTTGGTGTGTTTTTTAATTCAGTTTGCAAATATTTTATTGAAAAAATTTATATTTAAGCTCATAACAGAAATTGGTTGTAATCCTCTTTCTCTGTTGAATCTGTATGGCTTGGGTGTCAGGGTAACTGTGGCCTCATAAACTGAATTGAGAAATGTTCCTTCTGTTTCTATTTAACAGAATAGTTTGAGAAGTATTAGCTTTAACTCTTCTTTGAAAAATCTTGCAGAATTATGCATTAAAACCATCTGGCCCTGAGATTTTTTTTGTGGGGGATTAGAAAACTTTTAATGACTGTTTCTATTTCTCCAGGGCTTATATGTCTGTTTAAATTGCTTATTTGATCTTGATTTAACTTTGGTAAATTGTATGTATTGAAATTATCCATTTCTTTTATATTTTCCAATTTGGCAGAGTACAGGTTTTTAAAGTATGTCCTTTGATTCTTTGGATTTCTTCAGTGTCTGTCTTTATATCCCTCGTTTCATCTCTAATTTTGTTAATTTGAATATCCCACCTTTTGCCTTTTAGTTAATTTGGCTTATTGATTTTTTTTCAAAGAACCCACTCTCTTATTGCTTCTTTGTATTTTGGGGTTTTTCTAATGTGCGGGTTGTATTTTTTTAATTGATTCCATCCCCAAGTTTTACTCTTATTTCTTACCATTTACTCCTTTTAGATGATTTCTCTTGCTATGACTTTCCAGAATTAATGTCCCTTCCCACTGAGAGCCACCTTCCCATGCACCATAAGTTCAGAACTGTTGCATATTCATTTTCACTTAATTCTAGAAAGACTTTCATCTCTTTCTTAATTTCCATGTTGACCCATTTTTCATTCCGTAGTGCGTTATTCAGTTTGTCCATTGATTTGTGAACATTCTGTTGTTTCTGTTGTTGTTGATAACCAGCTTTAATTTGATGGTCAAATAGGATGCAGGGAGTTAGTTCAATGTCTTGCACCTGTTGAGTCTTGCTGTATGTCTGAATATGTGGTCAATTCTGGAGAAAGTTCTATGAGATTTTAAGAAGGTATTTTTTTATGTTTGAGTGAAATAGTCTGTAAATATCTGTTAGGCACATTTTGTTTATAATGTGAATTAGCTTCACTATTTCTCTGTTTAGTTTTTGTCTGGCTGACCTACCTGTTGGCAAGAGTGGAGTATTGAAATCTTCCATTATCAGTGTGTAAGGGTCGATATGTTTTAAGCTGCAGAATTTTTTTTGTATGAACTTGGGCTCGCTTGTGTTTGGTGCGTAAGTGTTAAGAATTTGTCGGGCAGTGGTGGTGCAAACCTTTAATCCCAGCACTCAGGAGACAGAGACAGGCTGATCTCTGTAAGTTTAAGGCCAGCCTGGTCTACAAAGTGAATTCCAGGACTGGCTCCATAGCTACTGAGAAACCCTGTCTCAAAACACACACACACACACACACAAGCAAACAAACAAAAAATTCAGTGACGTCTTAATGGATTTCGCTTTTGATGAATATGTATTATCCTTCCCTATGTCTTCTGATTAGTTTTGATTTGAAGTTTATTTTGTCATATATTAAACTGGCTCGTCATGCTTTTTTCGTAGGTCCATTTGCTTCAAATAACTTTTGTAAATGGAGATTGCTTATTTGTTTCCTGGCCATCCAGATGTGAATAATCACACAGAAACTTTATTAGTTATATCACTATTTGGCCGATAGCTTAGGTGTATTCCTAGTTAGCTCTTGTATCTTAAACTAACCCATTTCTATTAATATGTGTACCAACACTAGGCTGTGGCCTACCGGTAAGGTTTGTGTGTCCTTCTCCTTCAGCAGATATATGGCATCTTCTGACTCCTTTCTCTTTCTCTCTCTCTCTCTCTCTCTCCCTCTGTTTGGATTTCCTGCCTGACTTTACTCTGCTAAGCCATTGGCCCAAACAGCTTTATTCATCAACCAATAATAGCAGCACATATACAGGACATCCCTCATCATCCCTTTTTCATCCTTTACTTTACTATGATGTCCATCCTTGTTTTTAAGGTGTGTTTCTTGGATACAGCAGAAGGACGGGTCTTGTTTTTTGCATATATTCTCTAAGTCTTTTTATTGGGAGAATTGAGATCATTGGTTTTGAGAAATATAAATGACCAATGATTGCTAGATCCTGTTTTGTTATTGTTATTGTTGTTGTTGTTGGTGGTGGTGGGGTCTGTGTGTGTGTGTGTGTGTGTGTCTATGTGTATGTATAATTCCTTCCTCTCTTTTAATTTTACTGGTCTGGGATTACTTATTCTCTGTGTTTCCTTGGGTATACCTCTTTATTTTGGAGTTTTCCTTCTAGCATTTTCTATAGGGCTGAATTTATAGATATATATTGCTTAAATTTGGTTTTATCATAAAATGTCTTTTATATTATTTTCTCCATCTATGGTAATTGAAAGTTTTGCTGGATATAGAAGTCTGGCCTGGCATCTGTGGTTTCTTAGAGTCTGCAGCACATCTGTCAAGGCCCTTTTAGCTTTTAGAGTCTCCATTGAGAAGTTATATCTCATTTCTGCTTTTATATGCTACTTGCTCATTTTCCCTTCAGCTTTTAATATTCTTTCTTATTCTGTGCATTTAATGTTTTGATTATAATGTCATGAGGGGCTTTTGTTTTCCAGTCCAGTCTATTTTGTGTTCTGTGTGCTTCTTGTACCTTGATAGGCATCTCTTTCTTTAGGCTAGAAAAATTTTCTTCTGTGATTTTTTTTAAAAATATTTTATGTACCTTTTACCTGAGTTTCTCCCCCTTCCTGTATTCCTGTACTTAGATTTTGTCTTTTCATTGTGTCCCAGTTTTCCCAGATGTTTTGTGTTGAGAGTTTTTCAGATTTAATGTTTTCTTTGACCAGTAAGTATATACATTTCTTCTATTGTGTCTTCAATGCCTAAGATTCTCTTTTTCATCTCTTGTGTTCTGTTGGTAAGGTTTACTTCTATGAATCGTTTGAGTTCCTAAATTTTTTATTTCCAGATTTTCCTGTTTCAATATTTTATTGAGTCTATTTCTACTTTCAGGTCTTAAGTAGTTTTATTCATTTCCTTTTGCTGTTTGTGTTTTCATAGATTTCTTTATTTTCTTTTTATGAACCTCTATTATATTCATAAAGGCTTTAAAGGTCCTTTTCTGGTGCTTCAGCTATGTTGGAATACTCAGAGTCTGCTGTAGTAGGGTTTCTGGGCTCTAGTGAACATATATTGTCCTGGTTGTTATCAATTGTGGTTTTACACTGATGTCTAGGACTCTGGGATTGGGACGATTGTAATTCTAGGTGCTGATATCTGCTCTTGTGTTTGTTGGGTAGGTTTCTTGTTCTTTGGTTTTGTTTCTTCTCTGGTTCTTAGGAGAGTGTGTTGTCTGTGTGTTGCCTGGTAGGAAATTCTTCTGGGGTCCTGATAGGTGTGGCCAGTTAAAACATGTTTCTGGGTATTGGGGGTCCTCTCTTAGAAATGGAGATGACTGGGGTGAGAAGCTGGGAGGCCCATAGAGGGAAGAAAGCAGGGGCATTCCAACAGTATCTGCTTGGTTAGTACCCTGGGAGCCAGAGCAGGGAGTGAGAAGGGGGTCACAGCAGAAGGTCTGTACAGAATTGGGGGTGACATTAGTGGGTTGGACATGGCAGAGAAGATGGAGAGATAAAGATCTGCAGTTAACCTCTTTGATTCCCTGGCCAGAATGTCCTGTAGGTCCCCAGGGAATGCCTCTTGGGCTTGGGACCTGGAATAACACAACTAGTAGAGGTGCTGTTAGGAGGGGAGGTCTGTGTGGTCGCTAGAGATGAGGGTGGGGAATAAGGAAGCTGCACAGCTGGAGATGAGACTGGGGAATTAGATTTGAAGCAGCAGAGAAAGATGAACATCTTCAGTTAGCCTGCCTGCCTGCCCAGCCAGAGTAGAAAATGAGGCTGGGAGTCATTAGAAAGCCATGAGGATGGTGCCAGTACATATAAGATTAATGCCCGTATTCAAGAGGCTTAGAGCGCTGCTGCTCTGTGAGAACACAGAAAAAAGGTGCCATGCGCACTTCAGCCCCCAGACCCTCACCAGTAACCTAATCTGCATAAAACTTGATCTTGGAGTTTTCAGTCCCTCCAACCATGAACAACAAATTTCTGTTGTTTACACACCATCTAGTTTATAGTATTTGATTAGAGCAGCCTAAGTGAATTGAGATATATGCTCTACCCATTTGCTGGTAAAGTAACCTTTTAAGTGGGCACAAAGCAGAAAATGCCAGTAGACATTTATGATGGTCCCTGGAGGGTCCCAGACAAAGAAGGTCAAATTCTTCTGGAGAGAGATGCTAGCATGTTCTCTTTCTAAGGGCCAGGGAAGTGATAAAGAAGGGAGGGAATTAGCATTTGATTTACAGGTGGTGGGGATGATCAAAAGCCATTTTCTGGCCTAGACATTTCCTGGCCCATCATTGTTTTCTTGTTATTCCTGTTCTATCTAGTCAATTGAGTAGGTACTTACTATATTTTCACAGGAATTCACGTGAAGACATGCTTATCTCATCCTCAATTGCTTCGATTTTTTTCCTTTTAAAAGCTTGTAATCTTGTCTTTAATTATTATTTTTGGATTCTTATCTCATAAAGTAGAATGCCTTCTTAAAAAAGACCTAGTTATCGGTTCACTAGTAGCTAAAGTGTTGAAATACAGCTAATTCTCAGACCACCCTTCTTAAGCAAATCTGGACATTGATCAAAGTATACACTAATGTACTATTAGTACTTACTTAGGCAAGGAATGCTCCAGCAGAAGGAGAAAGCCCTGGCTTGCTCTGCTGGGAGCTGATCCTTTACTGTGTTTCATTTTGTATCTATCGTTATGTCACCGACACGTTTTGTTTTTTGTTTTGTTTTGTTTCTGGGACACAGTCTAACTGTGCAACCTGGCTGGCCTGGATCAGGTGAGCCTCAGCTCCCAGAGATCCTCCTGCCTCCTGCCTCTCTATCTCCTGAGTGCTAGAATTAAAGGTGTGTGCCACCACGCCTGGTACCCCAGCCCATTTTACAAGTTTTGAGATAAGATTTTGCTGTGTGGAGCTCACTGTGGAGCTCAGGCAGGTCCTGAGTTCATGATTCGCCTACTTCTACCTCTCAACCACCACTATGCCTGCTTGGCACACTTTAAATATATCAGTATGTGTGAGGCGCTAGGCGATGGCTCAGGTGGTAGAGCATTTGACACACAAGCATGAAGACTTGAATTTGATCCCTCAGCACCAATGTACAAAGCTTGGGCAAATGATACCCACATAAAATCTTGGTTGCATGGCAACACACTCCTACAATGCATCTCTGGGGAGGAAAAGACATAAAGACTCCTGGGGGTTGCTAGCCAGCCAGTCTAGTCAGATTGGTGATCTATGGGTTCAGGGAGAGAACTTGTCTCAGTAACTAAGAAGGAATGAAATTAAGGAAGGCACCTTAGATGTCCACAAACATGTGCACACACACACACACACACACACACAAATTGTATACCATAAATTTCACAAATAATAATTATATAATCAAATTTCAACCAGTATCTAGCTTAACCTTCCCCATAAAGTTATGATGTAAATTGAGGAATAGTCCCATCATTTTAAAAGCTCCCTGCCACTTCCGTGGTTAAATTCCTCCCACCCCAGGCCCTGTTACCACTGATTCTCTTGTTTTTGGTAGAAGTAGAGTCGCATGATTATAGTCTTTTGTGTCTGTGATTTAGCACAATATTTTGAAAACATTATATCAGGAGTTCAAAACTTTCTTATTACTGAGTTCCATGCAATGATATGACTATACCAAAATTTGAATGCCTGCTGACAGGCATTAGAGTTTCCAGATTTTGTCTATTATAAATTAAACTACTATAAATTTTGGAGTCCAACTCTGTTTTAGTCTATAGTATATTTAGTAAATAGTTAGTAAAAATTTAGCAAACAAATATATTTAGTAAATACCTTGGATTGGGGTTAGATTTCATAGTACATCTTTAACTTCATAAGAAATTGCACAATTGATTTTTCAGAATCACTGTACAAGTTTACATTCTCATTAGTGATGTATAAGAGTTCTTGTTCCTTCAAATCTTCAACATTTAGGTCTTGTCAGCCTCTCAGCTCTTAAATTGTTAATTTCCAAGGTTCTACCTAAGAAAGTTTAGACTAACCTAAGGGGCCAGATTTTTCCCTTTTTATTTCTTCTTAGAATTTTTTTTTTAAAAAAAGATGTGTTTTATTTATGAGTGCATGTGTGTGCAACTGCACACAGACCAGAAGCTTTGGATCCATTTTTGAGCTATCTGGAACTGGGAACTCAGGTCATCAAAAAGAACAATAAACACTCTTTACCACTGAATCATCTCTTCAGCTGCTTTCTTAGAAATCTTAGAGTCTCACTCTAGGTCTGTTTTTGTCCCCACATATTATGCCAATCCTGAAACAATAGGTTTTGCAGGACAAAAATGAACTTATTTGCAAGATGGTAAAGTGTGCAAGTGGGAAAGTTAAGTCTGAAATCAACTTCCCCAAGGAGTTCGGTGCTACATCTGAGGAAGAGGCAGCGTGGGTTAGGTGTGGGGAAGGTAGTCAGCACACATGTGCAGTCTGATTCCATTGCTTCTCATGGGAGGTGTGCTCAGAAAATGGCAGCCTTCACATAATCTGAAGAGCAAGCTTTGGTCCTGACCTCAAAAGACACCTACTCATTGTACTTTTGCATGGGCCTACGAAGTGGCCTTCAGGATGCTGACGGCAACTATTACTATCACTTACATGTCAAAGGTATTATTCATAGCAAAGCTAGTAGGAGTCTAATGCACTGCTTGACTGTGTTACTTTTTACAAATTTAACTAAATCAAGTCTGACTAGAAAGTTCATTACAGCTGTCTTTTGGTCTCAGTTTTAACTGACGTACTGTATTTGTTCCTTTTCTGTCGCTCTGTGAAAACACCCTGAGAAAAGCATGTACAGAAAGAAAGCCTTAATTGTGGCTTACAGTTCCAGACGGATATATTTCACCAGAGGTTGGGGGGACATAGCACATGAGATACAGGACTGTAGAGGGAGGAAGACAGACGGAGTGCAAGAGCCTGTGAGAACAGAAAGTGGAAGTGGAGCCAGGCTCTAAATCCACTTCCTAAAGGTTGCATATCCTCCCCGGACATATCACCAGTTGAGGACCATGTGTTCAAATACATGAGCCTGTGGGGGACATTTTTTTTTACCAAAATAACCACACACAAACTCCAATCTGCTTCAGTTCTTTTTCCACCTGGATGGCCACGTGTCCAGCTTCCTTCATCCTTTTCCTGTGACTTCAGCCTGTCTTTTTTCTGGTGAATGACTATGTACTGTGTTGTCAGCTCAGGCATCATCTGATCTTTTCTCACTCCAGACCATCCTCACAATGCTCAGATGTAGAAAAGAAATACAACAAACAAACAGAAAAGGCTAAATTAGAAAAGAAACTGTCTGCTGCTGTGAATTTTTCAATGACTGATCCATTGTTGGTTAAAATGGAAGTGGTCATTTGGCTGCTAGGATTGTTGGGTGGTGATGGCTCACAGTTGGGTCTCCTGTAGGTGCTGCCTTAAATGTAGGAAACTAACTCGCCTAGGATAACTCTCCTTAGTAATTGCAGACATCCGGAAACATCAGTGCCACAGGAAGGCTTGGTAGCTGACCCTAGGTGTTCAAACTCTGGAGCCAGTTGCAGGACAGCCCATGAGAGACAGATGTGCTTCTGATGGGACCAGGCAGCTGGCTGTTCTTCCTCCCTCCCTGCCATGTGCTGTCTCCAGGATAATCCCTCACCCCATTCTAATGACTTATTCTTAGGGAATCTTACCTGCCATTATCACAAAGCTGATTATGTCATTCCTCTGTTCAAAATCCCTTGCCAGCAGGGTATTAACTCTGATGCTTGGCCCAGAAAGGCTGGCTGTGTTCCACGTCTTCCTCTGTGGTCACCGCAGACTGTCCTTCAGCATACCACAGGTGTATAGCTGCATGTCTCCCATAGTTCCTTTGCACATGGCCTTCCTTTCACTCCCTCCACTCATTCTTCAGTTTAATAATTGATTACAAATGGTTATTTCCTCTGGGAGTATTTGTTGTGTTTGGCTTTTTTTAAAACATTTTTTCTTGTGTGGCAGTGCTACATGCTAGACAAGTATGCTCCACAGTTATGACCCTGGGTTTGTTTTTATTGAGTCAGGGTCTTCCTATTGTGACCCTGGGCAAGGCTTGAACTTGGCAATCCTCCAGTCTCTGTTGCCTGAGTGTTAGAATTACACATATGTGCTGTCACACTCATCTAGGACTATGTAACCCTTTACATAATAGTTTAACATCCAACACTGAAACTTGCATTTGCCTGCCCATCTGCCCTCCTGCTAATTGGGGTGTCCTTGGGTAGAGATGTCCAATACCTAATGAGTCCCAATACATTTTTGAGAAATAAATGAGCCAATGAATTAATGAAAGAATGAATGAGTAAACTTGAAAATATTTGAATGAAAGAATGGAATGGAATGAAATGAAATGAATGAGTAAACTTGAAAAGCGTAATTATTATAAGTAATGAGCATTTGTAAGTTCACGTTAGATGTGGTTCCGTGTCATTGCTGAAATACTATGTATTGTTGATAGAATCTACATTTTTGTTTTGAATCATGAACTTTCAGGTTGACCAGTAACAAATCCAAGTACATACGCTGAGGCAAAATGAAACCTAAGCCTCAGATCTTAAAACTGATTGTGTTTATTAAAACAAAGAAGAAGAAAGAGGAAAGGGGACGGCTGGGTGGGGGACACACTAATAACTTAAGGGGAAACTGGAAAAGGTGAAGAGGGACGTGATTAAATAGGTTTGCCTAGAATGTTCTTTTTTTCCAAGAGGCTTATTTTTTTATCTCACTTTTTCACTCTGTCAAATTAAACTGCAAAGTTAATTTTCATCACTGAAGATGGGATTCTAAAGGTATTAATTAAGGATTACTGAGCTTTTAATTTTATTCCTTGCATTTAAAACTTTTTAATAATTAAATAATTATTTTTACATCTGTTTATTTATATAATTATGGCTGTTACAATTCAACATCAGGGTTTTAAGCTCTGACTATTTTAATATTACAGCTGTTATTATTGGTATATTTGCTTTTGTGGTTTGTCATATTAGGGTTCCTTTAAATAATTTTTCTCTTCAAAGACTAAATCCTTACCAGGAGGAGAGCCCATTTTAGCCTGTCTTGCAGGAGTTTACTGTAGGGAGGTGTGGGACCGACTCTGGTAAAATGTGAAGTGTCTGCTACTCTCTCTGTCACTGGCTTTTCTTACCATGACAATAGTCTTTAGCATTGTTCAAAACAGATGAGTTTATCTTTATAGAAATTGGACAGGTTGTTTACAAGAAAGTTTAGGGGAAAGTAGAACAAAAATCATCTTTTTCTCGTAACACAGTGATGTGAAACAAGATAAAATGGAAAAAAAAAAAGTACTGTATGTTGACCCTAAGAGAGACATACATGGATCTAAACAGGAAGGAGAAAAAGCCAAGGTCTCCTGAGTAAATTGGGAGCATGGGGGTCATGGGAGAGGGTAGAAGTAGGGAGGGGAGGAAAGGAGGGGAGCAGAGAAAAATATATAGCACAATAAAAACAACCAAAAAAATTAAAGGTCATGTAAAAATACCTATCTTCTCATGTCTCAGAAATTGAAATATTCATGGACAAAGTTGGAATCATTGTTTTCCTGACAAATAAGGGCTAAGGACATTGCAAATTCTAAATTGCAAAAATATAACCTGATAAGATATAATATATTTTAAAATTAAGCAATTTTGTTTTCTGGACTGTAGGCCCATATTTCTATATGGTGTGGCAGCCAGGCTCTAAAGCCATAGGCCACATCTGAGATGGTCCCGTAACCTTCCAGACAGGCTGTCGCTAACCTAACAAAAGGTCAGGATGTTGTTTTGCACCTTCTTTGTAATTTGGAGGATGCCTGATAGAGATGCTGATTCAAGCCTATGTGCCAGCTAGCATACAGAGCAGATAGGTAGTTGTGGGTGTGACTAAAAGCCATTCAACTGGTTACCCAGGAGACAGAATGCTAATGTATTTCCCCCCAGTTAAGTTTTGGTATAAAGACTGTTTGGAGAATGAACGAGGAGGAATTCTTCTGGATGTGAACTCAAGATATCACGAGGGACCACTGAGAATCTCCCTCCCGATAAAGCCATGTGAGTTGTGTCTTTATTCCCCCGCCTCCACGCCAGTCCAGAGAGAGATAATTTATGTTGGGGTCTGGTCGAGAGAAATAATTTATGGTCTGGGCTAGCACCGGACCCCGACACTGGACTTGCTGCTTTTTAATATTTCATTTGGACAACTCAGCTAGATTTTTGATGAACAAATTACTCTAATTCAGAGGTAATATTTAAAACTACACACACACACACACACACACACACACACACGCACGCACGCACGCGCGCGCACACTTAGGAAACAGCAATGGAAGTCAGGGTGCTTGAAATAGTGTCAAATATTAGTGATTTATAAACATAATCATGTGCTATTACAAAAATAAAGTTTTAACTTTTTGTATATGGATAGAAAAAAATATTTGCATTGAAGCACATTGCTTTCTAGACACTCTGGTGGGTAGAGGTTATTATTACCAGTGGTGTAATACAGGCATCCGGAGAGCCTAGGGTTTCGTCTGTGAGGGTTTAGAGCCTACCAAGGTAGCAGCTGTTTTACATTTAGGAAGACAGGAGTTAGTTAGCAACTAACTAATTTTGTAAGAAATACATGAGCCTTCAGTACTCTACAATTTCTGGTAACCTCAAAACATGATAAACACTCTTCAGCAAGAAATCAAGATAAGAGGAACACCTGCAATGACTTAGTTCCAAAACAGAAAAGATGTCACCGCAGAGTGCGGGTAGTGGTTGATATTTTTCCAGTATTCTGGTTTTGTCTTTTCCTTCCATCTTTTCCTAATCAGGACTATCTCTAAAGTTCAGTAATCTTTACAAACTCTGAGATGCTGATCAAAACAGATCATACCACTATCTGCCCAAATATCATAGCCCAAAGTATCAAATTCCACTTTTAACCATGAAAGGCATTTTAAATAATTTTCCACTATATGCTTGATAGAATGTTCCCTTTGATCTATGCTTTTATTTTTGGTGAAAACTGCACAATTTTTAAAACAGCTAGACAAAAATCAAAATAACAAAAAGTTGGGGTGTTTTTGTTTGTTTGTTTGTTTGTCTGTAAAAACTACAGGAGGCAGCGCAGTCCTGAAGCCACACCGTGAAGAGAGCTGTCACACCACACTGCTGTGATGCAGTTGGTGTGTCTGTCCCTTGACTGGCATCTCAGAGAACTGATGGTGCTATCTACCTACATAAAGAATATGTGAGTTTGGTTTGTTTATTTATAACTAAGACAGCCTACACCAAGGGAGGTGAGCCCATGTTATTTACTATATACTCTGACCTATTCTTTATAAAAAAAGTATCAATAAATTTGGGGTTTAGCCACTATCTTTCAGCTGCCATGCCAGACAATGTTCCATCACTAAGATAACTTCTAAGGAGGGTTGACTCCACCGCCTTTGAGCTTGTGGAAGCATGCAACAGGGGAAGCTGTGTATCTTACGGCTTCCATGAGGTAAACAGAGACAAGGGAGGGTTACAGCCCCAGTGGCCCCTTGCAGAGCATGCCCACAGCAATCTAACCGGGGGACAAGGCAGGGTATACTTCAGAAGAGATGGGAGAACTTGGTCATTTGACCTAGCTCAGTGGTAAGGTAAGAAAGTTAACACTGGAGAACCAGGCAGGGAATACCTCAGTAAAGATGGTGGAACTCGGTCACCGGACCTGGCTCTCAGCCAAGATGGCGACGAAGTCACCTGACCCCAACCCCAGAGAAAATAGCGCGGTCACATGTTGTATGGAAAAGTTACAATTTTGAGATGCAGGGATTTTTAGCTTAATAAGAGAGACCTAGAAGTGTAATCCGCCTGTGGCTGAGCCGCCCTGGCACAAACCACAACAAAAGGTTGGAACCGGAAAAACTGCACCATGCCACAGCTGGAATTTAAAAAGCCGTGGACTGGCTCCCGCCGCCTTGCCAAAAGCCGCGGAGGGCGAGCTCTGGGCGAGCGCGGGGGGAGCAAAAAGTTGGAACCGGAAAGACCGCACCATGCCACGGCTGGAATTTAAAAAAACAACCGGCAGGAATCTTAGACAGACATGGATGGCTGCTACCCACAGCAGAAATTGTGTAAACCCGCAAAACACCTCTAAGCGTGCACAGTGAGGCGTCCCTCCACTGTGGACGGGGTGTGAATCCGTTGCGACCTTCCAAGACCCACGGGAGGGCGTCCCCTCAGGCCAAAGACTGTGGGTGGGAAGGTAAGACCTCTGGAGAGGCCGGAGGCTGCTCCGAGCAGCCTTTTACGAGGAAGAAAAAGGAAAGAAGTGGAAAAAAGAGAAAAAGATCTGAGAGACCCGGTCTCTCCCGCTGCGGGGTAGAATGGTCCCGGACCATTCCAAACACAATTAAAGCTGATGAAAACAATCCACAGGTCAGGTGAATGGTTGGGGGCAGCCCCTGTGTCTCCAAGAATTGCAGGGGGTTGCCGGGAGCTCAACCGGACAACTCCTAGGGTTCAAGGAAACGGTTAAGGCAGCCGGAATGGAAAAAACTCACCATCAGAGGCCGGTGGTGGAACACGTGGCACGTGGGTCAGCTCGTTGTAGAAAAAATCCAAAAATCCTCGGTTGCGATTCCCCAAGTCTTGTGCGGCACCATCCGAGTCACGGCACCAATGTTGTGTTTTTTTTTTTAAAAGAAGGGGTGACCCAGCAGCTTGCTGCAGCTTGCTGCAGGTCCCCAGACCACGCGGTCTCTGTGGCGGGCGGGCGGCCACGTGGCTAGTCTCCGGGTCCCCATATGGGCTGTGCAGCGGTACGGATGGACCAAAGAGAGCTGGGTAGGTGCACTATGCAGAGTTAAACATTTATTAGATGGGTGATGGAGGAAAAAGGAGAGAGAGAAGATAAAGAGATAGAGAGAGACAGAGAGAGACAGGGAGATAGAGGGAAGGGGGGAGAGGGGAGAGAAGCAGCTGCTGCTCCCGTGAGAGTGGAAGAGGAAGAGAGGCAGAGAGTTAGGGTCAGAGGCTGGAAGCTGGGAGTGGGCGTGGCCAATAAGAGGCCAGATTCTACACCTATCTCTTAAAAGTTCTACAACCTTCCTCCTCTCATCAGAGCTATGGGCCAGGGACCATGCCTTTGGGGGATATTTCAATCCAATCCACAGCAGCTGCTTTAGAGAAATGTCAGCAGTCATTTGAAGCCTGTTGTGCTGGTTTAGAAGAGTAACGAATGATGCTGATGATGGCGGTTGGCCCGTGATTCCTATCTTCTCATTATTAAAGAGCCCATGATCAGGACAGTGGTTCAGTGTATATGTACAAGTTTAAAGCACACCAGCTTTGAGTAAAGACAAGGCTAAAATACTTTATAACTCTTTTAAATATGCTGTTGGGCTGAACTTCACTGTCAAACACCAGCATGGATAAAGACCATAGAATGCTCTTCCAACCTGCAAACACACTCATTCTCCTGTATGTGAATCAAGTGATTCTTTATGTACCAATGCTGAGACACATTTACATTAGCATATGTACAAACATGGAGTGTTTTGTAGAAGAATGTTGTATGTTTTCCTGAAATTTGCATTTCCTGATCCATCTGTAGATGTATAACTCATGTTCATATCAAATAATACCATAAGCAAATTGTGATTCAACTTGCAGTAGAACATATTAAAATGGATCAATATGTTTGTCTTTGAGATAGGGTCTCACTATGTAGCCTAGGATGACGTCAAACTTGTCATGAAGTCCAGACTGCCCTCAAACTTACAATCTTTCTCACTCAGTCTAACAAGGAATGGAACTATGGGCTAGCATCACTACACCCAACTGAGAAAAAAAGAATTTTTACAATACTATA
>PVIU01025215.1:0-24184 GCA_004026605.1 Ondatra zibethicus
ATAATATCATAGCAGGATCAAAGAATCAATATGTAGGGAATTCTTATCAAATTAAGTAAGAGCAGTGTCGTAGGTCTGTATCAATTATAGAATTCCGTGTGCCTCCAACAATTATACCTATCTTTCATACTCCCTAAAGTGTGTCTATATTGACAAGTTAATTGTCCCTGAGAATATTTTCCTTAATTGAAGAAAAGCATATCCAGTTTCTTATCTTATCAGTCTTCCTAAGTTCCTGCCTATAGAAAATAGTTTTTAAACACACAGAATTCACTATTTTACCTTGTCAAGTGGTGATAATATTAAGTTTCCCATAGTAGAAATTCTAAGACAACTAAGATACATACACCAAAGTTTTGGGAACGCTGTGTACTCCAAATTCTTCCCTCCCCTACCTTTGCCCAACCTTTACTTCTCTTTGCCCAAACTTACTGTATTTAACACTTGTCTTGATGGTAGAGTTCTAAGTATTCTCCAGCTGTTCCCCAATTCTACTATGTACACCTGTGCTGACTCTCAGCAATGAAAAATGACGGTAATTCTTTGCTCAAGTGAACCTATTACTTTCTGGGTTTCCGTAATATTTCACCATTTCAGATCATTTTAGAAGGTAGTAAGAGTGAATATGGGTTAGTTTCCAGAGTGCACAAGAACCTTCATCACATACATGGACATATTTTTTAAAAATTTATACTTATTGCTGTAGCAAATCTGTCTAATATCTCATTGTCTGTCTTACTCCTTCAAGTATAAGGTTGTTGATGGCACTTCTGTTGCTAGTTCTGGATGCTTCATTTGTGGGCACCATTAACCAAATCATCCTTTGTCATGAACCCTTGTGTTAAGTTTTTCCTAATTACCTATTTGTGTCCGGAGTATAAAATGAAGTTGATATATTATTACATTCTAATCCAAGGGCTAAACTCATCATCAGTATTGCTGTTTTCCAGGTAATCATAGCTCAGAAGTATTTTCTTTGTAGTCCCAAGGCTGGATCACTGAAAATCAGAGTATGTACAAGCCCTATCAGCAAAATAAAAATACTACCTTAAGTGAGTAATTCGATAATACCAAACTAGAAAGTTTTCTATCTAACGACTTTGCTCTTTATCTTCTCTTCTAAGAGGTTGGGAGTAACTTTCCTGATTGATAAAGCAAGTGGGGATTCCCTCCAAGGTTTGTTCAGGACACACAGCACAAGAAATTGGCTTCAGTTCAAACTGTATAATGAACAGATGCCAGAGCCTACTGCCTCTAATCTTAACCTCAGTACTAGCAACAATTCATTACAAAATCCAAGACAGAGTTTCTAGAACTTTGTATGCAGCTACCCTGTGGCTATAAAGGCAGTGTAGTTGAAACTGCTAGTGCCTTTCATCTTCGCATTTTTCTCTTTGTGTGGTGTCCTAGCTATACATGTTACTTGAGATTTTTATTTCTATTCAAAAGACAGGTCATTTCACTTCCACAACATCGTAAGACTTTGAAAACTCTTAAAATAGACGACTGAGATTGAATTGAAAGTCTCTTCAGCTTTGACTCCCATTTTTAGCCCCAGTTCAGCAGCTGTAGGTGTTTAGGAACCAGAGAGAATTGTTTTAACGAAAATATATTGGTTAGTCCTTTATAGCCTCTAACTTAGAGCAGAAAATGAGTAATTGAAACAGGCTGTTTTTCTTCTCATATTTGTAGTTCAAAAAGTTGGACACTGAAAGAGACAAATCTTCATTTAACTATCACTGCTTGTCAGTTTCCAGTTTTGATTTTAATAAGGGAAAAGGGAGCTTCTTAGCACCTTTATATCACATGGCATAAACCAAATGACCTTTTGGTAGTCTTGATTTTTAAGAACTCGGCATCGCTCAAGATATGAAGCATACATCCCTTTTATTATATTAGCCTGTGTTTGTACATGTTCTTATGTGTGGATAGTCATTTGTTTGCCATGCTCAGCTGGATGTTCAAGAGGTCATGTGTTCTTAAGAGTCCTCTGCAACTTCGTAGCAAATTAGGGAGTAGAATTTTTTTTCAAAATATTGTCTGACAAAATATTTTTTTTCTTTTTTTATTGATTTTTATTGAGCTCTACATTTTCCTCTGCTACCCTCCCTGCCTCTCTCCTCTCCCCCAAAATACTTTATTCTGTACTGGCTAGTAAAGTCCCGTGACGTGAGTTTTTCTTTTTCTTTTTTTAAGTTTCCATTTAAGGTAACGGGTTTTATTATGGTGCTTTGGTACACATATTCTACTTTATTATCTCTTTGCCCCTTCCCCGCCATGACTGCCTCTGTACTTCAAACTGACCCTTATTTATCATCAATAATTTCTCCCCTGCTTCTCATGATGTGTTTGAGGAATAGTTTCTTGCGAAGAAAACCAAGTAGTTTTTCAAACCATAAACGTTCCAGAAGAACATTGAATTAACACAATTATTTATTACACTTTGATTCCTAAACTTTATAAATTTATAAATCAGTATTACCTCTAAAGTTTAGATTTGTCTTCTTCTACAATTATCTAACCTTGTTTAAATCCCACAACATCCCCACAGTTAAGTTTTCTCTTTGAAAAATGAAGAACCCTAACATTGCATAAGTTTGAGAAAAGTCAAGCATAATTGCATTGTTACTTGAGGCAAACAACTTGGTACTTACAGTTTAGATTATAAAATATCAGGTGGTGGTACCATTTTGTAATGTGGTAGAAGCTGTAGCAGTTAGGGACTAGGTGGGGAATGTAGATCACTGAGTGTTCTATTGAACATTTATATAAATATTTATACCTGGTCTAAAAGCCTTCCTCTTTCTCTGCTTTTTGTTCACCGTCAGAACATCCTCCTTCTACCCATGTTTCTTGCCTCATGTAATTTGTCTTAGTTTGAGTTTTTATTGTGCTGGAGAGACATCATAACCATGGCAATTCTTATAAAGAAAATATTTAATTGAAAGGACTCACTTACAGTTTCAAAGGTTTAATGCATCATGGCAGGGAACATGGCACCATGCAGGGAAAGGTGGTGCTGGAGCTGAGACTGCTACATCTTTTTTTTTTCGCATTCTTTTATTTTTTTCCATTCAAAAACATAATTAAATAAATAAAATTTTTACATTTCTTCCACTTCTCCCAGTCCCCTCCCACTACCCCCCACTCCTCCTCCCTCCTCCTTCTTCCTTAAAAGAGGGCTGTTGCCCTGCCCTGTTGGAAGTCCAAGGCCCACCCCCCTCCCTCCCGGCCTAGGAAGGTGTTCATCCAAAAAGACCCGGTTCCCAAAAAGATAATACATGCAGCAGAGATAGGTCCTGGTGTCACTGTTGATGGCTTCTCCGTCCGCTCCCATTCGCCGCCATATTCAGGGAGTCTGGTTTAATCATATGCTCATTCAGTCCCAGTCCAGATGGATTGGTGTGCTCCCATTAGTTCAGGCACACTGTCTCAGTAGATGGACCTGCCCCTCACGGTCCTAACTTCCTTACTCATCTTCTCCCACCTTCTGCTCTTCTACTGCACCTTGGGAGCTCAATCCATTGCTCTGATGTGAATGTGGGTCTCTGTCTTTATCTCCATCAATCGGATGAAATTTCTATAATGGTGATCAAGATATTCATCAATGTGACTATGGGACAAGGCTAGTTCCGGCACCCTCTCCTCTGCTGCCCGAATACCAAGCTGGGGACATGCCCGTGGACACCTGGGATCCCCTCCATGGCCAAGTATCTTGCCAACCCTAAAATGACTCCCTTAATGTAGATATCTATTCCCTTCTCCAATGAGGGTGAAGATGGAGGAGAGACTGCTACATCTTGCAGGCAACAAGAATTCAACTGACTCACTGGGCATTATGCTGAGAATGTGAAGCCTAAAAGCCCACCCCCACATAACACACTTCCTCAAACAAGGACATACCTACTCGAACAAAGCCACACCTTCTAAAATTGCCATTCCCCACGAGAATAGCAGATTATGGGGGCAATTACATTCAAACTACAATTCATGATGTCTTGCACAATTATATATGGCCAAGAAGCCATGTATTGAACCTTCTGAAACATGTACCAAAATTCGTGATCCTTCCCTTTGAGTTGATAGAAACAAAGTAATATACGAATTCTGCTCCAATCTGTAACATTCACTTCTTAGTCATCCCAGTAGAGGCTGAAACTAATATATTTTAATAGAAATTCCCTAGAACTCCATTTTAAAAATCTAATCTAATTAGATAATTAATGAGAACATTTATTTTCCATGAATTAATTCAATGAATACTTGGAATTGGCACTGGGGAGTTGAGGTAAGGATGGTGAGGGATTTGAGAGAACCGTGGCAGAGGGATAAAGTGAAAGAGGAATGTCTTCCTCTGCAATCTGCACTGATCACCTTGCTATGAATAGACCCATGTGCCTGTTTCTCTGTTATTTAAAAGATGTGGTTTTACCTTTATTTTATTCAATCAAATAGAGATTTCCCTAGTGCAAAATTTCAGAATAGAGAATCTTAGACTGGCCCAAGTTCTCTCTAATGCTAAACAGCTGCTCCTTATGTCTAACCATCGAGGGAGTGCTTCTGATTAGAATCCTGTTTCAGACAACTTGGAAATGTAAAACTTGTATGTGATTTCCCCCATTTCCATTGTCTTTAACGTTATCATTTGAGAAGCATTTTGTATCCATCTCGAAAACTTCTTTTTATAATTTCTGTGATCTCACCAGATTGAGAGGCTTCATGAGAAAGGCAAGGAGATGCTGATTAAGTCTTTTGTCATATTGAAGGCTGATTACTGTAATTCACTCCTCTCGGGTCTTCCAGATTGTGCTGCACAGAGATTGCAGTGGATATAAAATGCTGCACTAGACTCCTCTTTTGAATGAGTCTTGTTGAACACATTATCCCAGTTATGAAACCCCTACCTTTGTTATACCCAGAAGCCCTTGACGATTCAAAGTGCAATTATTACCTCACTGTCTGTGAGACAGGGTCTTTCACTTATAAGGTTAAGAGGCACAGAGTAGTGAGGAGTAAGATCTTTCAGAAGACCCTGGACAACATTGTTTCTTCTTGATGAGTATGTGATTGATACTACATGAAGCCAGTAATGAAGGCCAAATTCAGATGAGGGGATATGCATCATCCTTCCCTACCATATTGTTCAAAACTGGTTTGATGAAAATGCTAAAGTTGCACAAAGATTTCATAAAGAAAGAAGGGGATTTAGGCAAATACCTTAGAAAATGAGTCAGTCTGTGTAATAGGAAGGCTTTTAGTTGGTTTCTCGGCTGCCCAGCAGCTCAGACCCGAAATAACCACACAGAAACTATATTATTTAAATCACTGCTTGGCCAATTAATTAAGTGTATTGCTAGCTCTTACACCTAGAATTAATCCATCTCCATTATTTTATATTTTACCATGATTTTTGTGGCCTTCCAGCAAGGTTTCACTATGTCTGTCTCAGGCAGAGGCTCCATGCTTCTCTCAACTCCACCTTCTTTTTCCCAGCATTCATTTTAGTTTTCCCCACCTTGCTCGGTTCTATCCTATCACAGGCCGAAGAAAGTTAACCAATGGAATTCACAGCATACAGAGGGAAATCCCACATTAAAGGAGGTTGTATTTCTTTTCCTTTTTATGGAATAACATATAGGTAAATGGGTACGCATACAGATGATACATAGTTAGGTAATAGATACATAGACACATAAATAGATAGACAGTATGTAGATAAAATAGGAAGTTTGATATATTAGTCTAGATCTTATTAGTGTCTATATACACTGGCACTGGATGTGCAGCTGTAGATTACAACTATGGGTTAAAATATATTTTAAATAGGCATGTAATAACTGCATAGAGACTTTATTTGTTTGTGTTAGTCCCCAAGCAATCCAAATAACTCTATTCACAGAGCATTTATCCTATAGGATCTTTATAAGAAATTTAGAAATTTAATGGGATGGTGTGAATATGACAGATGGTCATTTGTGGACTTTTCTACTTATGGGCAGCAACGTCATATTTTAGAGAACAGACTCAGGTATTAGAAAGATGAAAATTTCTTTTGAAAGAATTATAAGTCATAATACCTTGGGAGGAAGACACAAATTCCTTTAAGCCTGCTTACAACATATACTGAATAATTAAATTTTCAAATAAGAGCATAGATTTTGTCATTATGAGAAGTTAAAATCTAATGCTTCCCATGAAATGTTAAACACATATACATATGTAAGGAAATACATATTTTGCATTTATATAAATAAATACATAAATTTATACATTACTTCTTGACATTTACAAATATAAACATACATATATAAAAATCAAAATTTAACTATTAATTCAGTGGTGATAATTGGTATAAGTAAATACTTAAAATTAACCAAGGAGGACATTTCAAGGTACAAATGTGCCTCATTAATTTTTTATAAAGTAAAAAATTTGATAATCAAAATTTTCCAAATGCTTTGTCCCTAAACACGTTTCTGTGAGAATCTCTTCACATCATATGCCTCTGAGACTCAGGCTTTGTCCTTTCTTCAGAACTGGCACACATTTCAACGTATCTACAATCGTGTGCAGATAATGCAGCCCAGTCCATTCTTTCCTTTTACTGTACCTCTTAAAGTCCATTAATCTTTTCAGAGTCTGCTCTGATGTTTCATCAGCAGGCAAGACTTCCCAGGTAGGACTAATTGCTTTCTTCCTTTTTATCTTATGCACTTTTGCTGGGAACTTTCTTACAGCAATTAATTTTGTCTTTTGTCCCAATTTCATTACCACTCTTACTATTTCAATCTGTCCTTAGAGCAAATTACCCTGTACAAAGCCAGGTCTCATTCATCCTCCTATGTCCAAAACATAACAAAATCCTGGACACAGAATAGGTCTTCAGTAAATGTAAGAGAGAAGAAAATAATACAAAGGGAAAGAAAATATATGAGGGAGGAAAAAGCCTAAGGGGGAATAGTAACTGGAGATTTTTCAAACTTCCCAGAGATTAATGTATGAATATGCAAACTCTTGATACATAATAATAATTTTCCTGTCTCCAAAAACCAGAGATATTAGTGCTGTTGGAAGGTCACTGAGTCACAGATTCAATTTGCATCAACTTTCAAGAGGAAAGGGGATGGCAGTGAAGTGACAACAGTGTAGACTGTGGTACTCAGAGGTTCCTCTTTGTTCATCTACAACACCTTATCCATTTCATAACTAGCATTCAGGTTACTAATTACAGGTCTCAACATACATGGGTACAGTGTTCTGGTATTGCACATAGGCTCAGGAGTCCTCAAAATGGTGAATGGTGCTACAAATCATAGCAATACTTTATTAATTTAATTACTATGGGATGAATTTATGAAAAATGGTATATATGGAGATATAGATAACAAATGATACCCTACTCCTACTTATTACATATGATACTCCATAGTTATCTATCTTGAAGACACATGTAGACACACCATCCAAAATCTCCTTCAACAGCTGATAGGAAATCAATTAGTTTTTGAGAGTTTGAGTATTTACCATTTTGTAGATATTAAGAGTTTAGCACACTAGAGCTCTAAGAAAAGTCCTAAGCAAAGTTGAATAGTCTGTGGCTGTACAAGGTCACATATCTCTTTTCTCAGCTCTGATTGTGAAACACAAATGACATGATATACCTGGCTTTTTCTGAAAACATCTCGGCAGCATATACAGTTGAATGTTTGTCTATTCATCCCCTTTTAAGACACTTGGGCATCTTAATGAACCAACGAGGTATCTTTTGGTGTATTAACCTCTCTTCTATGTGTTTTTGTGTTTTAATATGTTTGTGGCAGAACAGTAAACTGAAAATTTAAAACTACTGAAAATCATCTGAGTATTTCCAAGTAAAAAAAATTCATTCTAGAATGTAAAATTCCTGGGTTTTTTTTTTCATGCAGTACATCCTTAGATTAAGAAACTAAGACTTCTTAGTCATCCCACTGTCTAGATCATAGCCATATTTGTGTCCACATCCATATGGAGTAGTATGTGATATCCTAGCAAATGAATTAACAATCACATCCCATCTCTGCATTGTTAAATACAAAAACACAATGAGTGTCAGGAATGAGGTTTTATCTATCATAGCTCTTTGAATCCTCTGTTAAAGAATTCTGTGCACACCACAGTTTCCAATATCAAAACATGACTAGCCAATAGCTGATGATACTTAACAGGCTAATTTTGAATTATATGGAAATACTTGTAATTATTCCTATTCAGAATTAAGGTTAAAATTATTTTCTATTGAAAACACATCCAGGTAATCCTCAATCAAGTAGAATTATTTCTGTGATGAGCATGATGGCACTATTTTTTGTCTAAGCCACAATTCCAATAACTAATTATATATTAAATAGGTAAGGGGTGGTTAAAAGAAGGAAAGTGAAAGTTGTCATGAAACTGGATGCTTTCTCCTGGGCATTCTGATCTTAAACAGGTAAGAACAACAGGCCTGTACATGTGCAACATCACATTGTGTGCTCACCCACAAAGATGTGATCCCAGATTCAAGCATGAGTCTAAAATGAATTTGGTAACTATTTTCAAGTCTTAGAAAAAGAGTCTCCTTATTTGGTAACTATTTTCAAGTCTTAGAAAAAGAGTCTCCTTATCTATAAAATGTATATAGAAACACGGTGATGACTATTCTTGGTTTTCAGCTTGATTACATCTAGAATTAAATAAAATCCAAGTGGCTGGGTACACTTGTGAGGGATTTTTTTCTTTATTAAATCATTTGAAGTGGAAAAACTCACTTTTAATCCTGACCTTTTGAGGTGGAAAGATATGGATCTAATCCAGATATTTTGATGTGGTAAGATCCAACTTTAATAAGGGCCGCACCTTTTGCTGGCAGCCTATATAAAGGACATAGAAGAAGGAAGCTTACTCTCATTGTGTTCTCATTCACACTGGCGAGTCTGTTCCTTCATTGGCATTAGAGCAAAATACTTGGGATTCTAGTGTATACTGAAGACCAGCTGAGACATCCAGCCTTCTGAACTGAACAAGGACTGAATGGTTCTTGGACCTTCCCTTGGTTGATGGCCATTTTGGGGCAATTGGATTAGATAGACCATAGCTAATATGTATGGGTGTGTGTGTGTGTGTGTGTGCATGTGCGTGTGTGATCTATCTATCTATCTATCTATCTATCTATCTATCTATCTATCTATCTATCTATCTATCTATCTATCTATCTATTTATCTATATCTATATATATATATATATATATATATATATAGATAGATATAGATAGATAGATAGATAGATATATCTTACTAACAGAGATTTTTGGTACCAAGACTAGGATATTGCTATGGCAGAACTAATCATGTTATTTTAGAGAGGATAGCGGAAGGACTTTAGAACCTTAGGTTAGAAAAGTCATTGAGTCTTGAGAGCTCAATTGGCTGTTCTATAGAAACTTAGAAGATAACAATGTTTAGAGCAAGGCAAATGGTGGACGCCTGGCTGGAAATTTTCACTATTTATGTGAAGAATTTGTGATATCTAATCAGCTGGAGCTGAAGAATCGGATGTGAAAAACAAAAGAACAGGCCTACCAAAGAAAACCCTTTGCTTTTCTGGGATAATAGATACTGGCCGGCTAGACCTAAGAAAGTTTAAGAAGAAACCAGTATCACTGAGGTGAAATCTTCTGGAAAGCGGTTCCTGGGAGTGAATGAACAGAAGCTGTGTTCCAGAGATAGCCAAGGCTGTACCATATGCTGGCAGCCAAGCTTGATAGTGTAAGAGTCACCAAGGTGGTACTAGTAAGGCATGAAGGGCTTCTGAAAGATGCTTGGGTTTGGTACTGTGAGAGGCCAAGAGAGGACATTGGAGGAGGTGCAGCCCCACTGGCTGTTGAAGCCTAGTATTAAAAGGGTCAAGCAAAAAAATATGTGAGAAACTTGATACAATAAAGAGAGCCCAATAGAGGTTATTGAAGAAAACGTAGCCCGGTTATAGAAAATATTCTAACATTTTGGAGATGTCAGTACCATGGGTGATTCTCAAGAACAGCCCTAGTGATGGAGTGAGGCCCGCATGAGCCTAGAAACATGCTGTTTCTGCTACAGACATTGAGTCTGAAAACCGACCTAGGTTTTTTGGAGAAACCAAGAAGATCACGAGTGAATTGGAGATATTGGACATTGAATTAATTAACTTTGGGAATGTGGCTTTCCTTTAATCACCTTGTGACTGTGGATTCTTCCCTCAGTAAGAGAGTGTTTAACTTATTTTTGATTTTATAGGCAGCCACACTTTGAACTTTTAAGAGATCTTGGATTTTAAAAGAGAATTTGAATTTTTACATAGACTGAGCCTTTAAAGTATTTGAGTTGGTAGAGACTGTGGGACTTTTAAGTTTATCATATGTGTGAAATTTATGAATCTGCGATCTTTATGTGAACAACCACAACACCAAAAACTTAAATGTTACATCTTTAAAACCTTTGTGTGTCAGGGTGGCAAGGTGTCAATTGTCCTGTCTAACATTCTGTTTGCCTGACGTATTCTAGAGTCATCTAAGTGAAGAGAACCCCAATTAAGAAAATGCCTCCATAACATTTTGCAGTAGGCAAACGTGTAGTATATTTTCGTAGTGACTGATGGCTGAGGGACAAGCCCAGCCCATTATGGGTGGCGTCCCCTCTGAATTGTTGGTCCTGGTCTCCATAAGAAGGTGCTGACTAAACCCTGAGGAGCAAGCCAGTAAGCAGTAACCCTCTGAGAATTCTGCTTCAGTTCCCGCCTTCAGGGTGTAGCCCAGCTTGATTTGCTGTCTTGACTTCTTTCAGTGATGAACTATGATGTAGTAAAAGCTAAACAAGCCCCTGTTCCCCAACTTGCCTTTGGTCGCGGTGTTTCATCATAGCAACAGTACCCCTAAATATGCAAGGAATTATAATATAGTATACCTAACAGTTAATAGAGTAAAACATAATCTAAAAGCAAAACTTAGTGGATTTGTTCTTATTCCTTTTATTATTCAAAGCCATTCTGTGGTCCTAGATATCAGTCTGACCTGCTACAGTATATTGATCACAGTCTGACAATATAGACAAGTAGGACATGATGTTTAAGAGCCTAGTTTTGCTCTCTCATTTTGGATTTGATTTCTGTGATTTCTACCTATAGTTTTATAATTCATCAAGAAATATTCTGAATATCCTTGAGCTCTGATTTTTCTTTTGTTAGAAGATAGTCATTAAGGTATAGTTCTTTATTAATAGCTATAAAGGAAGATTATGAGAGTAAATGATTGGGTAGTAATTAAAAGCATGGTAATTATCCTATCAATACCATAAAGGAGAAAAGTTCCCCTAGGGTCATGTTATAGTATACATGCTATTTACATAAGATTAACAGTTTGAGGAAACAATCTGATTCCATTGCTTTTACCACAGGACTGTGAATGGAGGGGTTTCAATAAGGGTGTTGTTTTTAGTTTTAGAAGCTGCAACCCAAGGTGTCATAGATGTACTAATCACATCCCAAGAAAAGAAATTAGAAATAAGAATGAGCTAAAAATATCCTGTTGCTGCCTTCCACTCCATTGGTTCTGTTCCAATACTAAGTGGAGTTATATATTGCAGTAAGCCACCTTTTGATAACCTGATTCTTTTATAATCCAGAGGTACCATGACTTAAATATCCAATAGACTTCTGTTGCATTCAATAAGCTCTGCTCGGAAATCCTCCTCCACTCTTCTTTGGGAGAACAGGGTCGCTTTCATCCCAACATAGTGGCATCTCCCCTCTCCTTAGTATGGTCCTACAGAATAGTATTGCCTCCTCCTCGTCTCCTGCCTCTTGTCAGACAATGCTGCTGTGTGATCCCCATTTAATCATGTTGGTGTCAGGGCAAAACACATTGTTAGGTTTGGCAGAACAACACCGCTCCTCCTTTTCCCTCTCCCCTGTCAGAACCTGGTTTAGATATTGTATCCTTTCTTCTTTTGTATTTTTTAAAGAATATCTGTGCTTCTGTAATCAATGTCTTTCGTATCCCATCCATAGGAGTAAAGGAACAGCAACAGAAAAGCCAGATATATTTCAAACAGAAAAGAGGGAGAAGTATGATGAAAAACTCACATGAAAGGACTGCGTCATTTTACAGGTATTTGTGAAGCTGCTACCGATCAAACATGGCACCATGTACCAGGGAGACAGTAAGAAAGAGAGGCAAGGAGGCCAACACTACCATCCAGTGAGAGAGCAGACTATACTACTGCTGATACAGCTTCATGGGGTAGAGCAACTGTCTTCCAAGTCCATTCATTGGCTTCCTTTGTGAAACCTGTCATTTGTTAAATGTAAAGTGATGTTTAACTAGCAGGTAAATATTGGAGATGTGTATGTATACAAACAAATATATTCTGTAAGAGTAAATAACTATCGATAATTTTTAGGTACACAACCCAATTTTTACTGTGATTTTTAAAAGGATTTTGTGGATGTTACAGTCCAGCTAAGATTGTCACAACATGGCAAAGGGATGTGTGCCCCTTCTTGATTGATAACATCAGACTTGTGCAAACAAAAGGCTGATCCTTACATACTGATGGAAGGCAAAGGCAAAACTAGCAAAAGCAAAAAAGTATAATAAATTATAAATAATAAATTATGAAGAGATTTAAGAGGAGCAAATACATATGGATCTATTGGTCACTTAGTACACAATGTCAAACATACCAGAGTACCTTTCCTTCAACTACATTAAATGAATTATGAATTATACTGAAGTTAAATTTATAATAAATAGGTTCCTCTTGCTTTTATTTTTCTGGATTACTTTTTAAAATAGAATAATTCTGGCTTCCTGATTCTGATAAACCTTTTTTGCATTTTCAACTCCTTTCTCTCTCTTCTGTCTTATAAACATTTCCTTGAAAGATTTTGTTCCAAGGACTCTAAGTAAAGACAAGAGTTTTAAAAATACACATTTTATATGTGGGCACATGAAATAATTAATAAATAAGTCCACCCTTCTCTAATCTTCAGCTTAACTCAATTTAATACTTGCTAGTCACAACCCCTTTTTCATTAACTTGGTTAAGAACCTTGCATAAGACTATCTGTAGCAAATACCTTCAAGGCGACATTCTGTTTCTTACAACCTTCTAGTTGTTGGCTTTAATAACAGAGTATGGAGATTATAAGATCATATTTTCTGGTTTTCTCCTCAGAATACAAAGACTGTAAGCCATTGATACTAAGCAACTTTTAGTCACTCCTTACACATGGCATTTTATACTGTGCAATGCTACATTAAATACTGTCCTAGAGAGGACCTCTGTGTCCCTGCATGACTGCCTTACAGGAAAGTTCATGGGCTACAGAATAAGTAATGATGGTCAACAAAAACATATTTGTCTCTAAACATGAAACTGCTCTTTAGAGAGAATTTGAGGACCTAGTTTAGGGGTGTGCCTCTATTTGTATACATGTTCATGTGTGTTAAAGTGTGTCATTGGATATGAACTTGTTTGCATGTGTATATGCACTTGAGCAGAGGTTAACATCATGTATCTTCCCTAATTTATTCCACATAAAGCTCACCAGTTTGGCTATATTGCTAGCCAATAAGCCCCGGGATCACCCTGCATCCATCTTTTCTGTGCTAGGATTACAAAAGCATACTGCCACACTTGGCTGTTACATGTTTGCTGCTGTTTGAACTCAGAGCCCTATGCTTCTGTAGCACATATTCTAACAACAGGAACATCTCTACAGCCCTTTTCATATAGTTTTAGTCATTGCCTCTATAACCTTCAAAATAAAGAACATTAGTGTTTTGCTTCTAATTTGACCAAAGGATTAAATAAAACAAATGGATATAAATATGCATAAGAGATAATTTTCTTAATCATCTAAAGTTCAGAATAATACTCAAAGTATCATTCCAATCAAATGATTCTGGAATCCATGTTTTTTCCCTATTTCCATTCTAATATTTTCCCCTGATGAGCTGTAATGCTTTTTCACAAATTGATCAATCACAAGCAAGTTCTTTTTATGAGAACACACAGAAAACACCAAAATATATATCATAGACAAGGACAGATTTCAGAGATGACTAGTGCCATTTTTAACAGATTTTTTTTATTTGTCACTGGGGTATTTGGGAAGCATTACCCCTAAAGGGTACAAATATAAGAGGATGCTTTTGATTCTTGAGAGCCCTGTATACAATTCTTTCCATAGCTGTTTATCTAATCATTTGTTGTTCTCAGAGTGTGAACTGAGTTTTGTTGAGGGCTTATGTATTTAGAGACAGAAAACTATTTACATCTCATCATCTCTGTAGATGCAAATCATTTTCTATGACAAGTGGGTACTTGTTGTGCACTCATAGTGTAAATGGCCTTAATATACAAAAAGTTCTAAGGGACAAAATAGGGAACTGACACATGAGTCAACTTCTTCCTTTCTTTTTTATATTTCTTTTTATATTTTATTTAAAAAAAAACAATAAGTTATCTTTTTTCATTTTACATACCAATCCTAGTTTCCACTCCCTCCCATCCTCCCATTCTCTCCACCTCCCCCCACCCTATCCCTTATCCACTAATCAGAGATGGTAAGGCACATTATTTGCAGAAAGACCAAGGCCCTCTGTATTATATCTAGGCTGAGCAAGATATCCCTCTAAGGAGAATGGATTCCAAAAAGCCAGTATAGGCGGTAGAGATAAATCCTGGTGAGCTCCCATTAGCTCAGGTAAACTGTTTCAGTGGGTGTCCCCATCATGTTGTCAACCTCTTTCCTCATATTTGAAGTCCTCCCATTCTTTGACTGTCCTTTGGGAAATCAGCCAAGCACTCTCTGCATACTCTCTGCTGTGGATCTCTACCTCTGCTTCCATCAGTTGCTGGATGAAGGTTCTGTGGTATGATTTAAGATAGTCATCAATCTGACTAAAAAATACAAGACCAGTTGATGTATCCTCTTCACTATTGCTTACGGTCTTAGTCGGGGTCTTTCTTGTGGATTCCTGGGAGTTTCTCTACTGTAAGGTTTCTTGCTAGCCCCATAATGGCTCCCTCAATCAAAATATTTCTTTAATTGCTCTCATCTCTGTCCTTCCTCCCTCTCAACTATCACATTCCCTCAAGTTCTCCTCCCCCTCCCCTTTCTCCCCTCATCTTCTTCTTCTGTCCTCCTTACTCCCTTCATCCCCATACTCCAAATTTTGTCAGTGATCTTGTCTATTTCTCCTTTCCAGATGGATCTATGTATGTTTTCCTTAGGGTTCACCTTGTTTCCTAGATTCTCTAGGATCATGAACTATAGGATCAATACCTTTTGCTTTACGGCTAGTATCTACTTATGAGGGAGTATATACCATGTTCATCTTTCTAAGTCTGGATTACCTCACTCAAAAATTTTTTTCTAGTTACATCCATTTGCATACAAATTTAAATATGTCACTGTATTTTATGGTTGAGTAGTAGTCTAACATGGAAATGTGTCACATTTATACTATCCATCTTCAACTGAGGGTCATTTAGGTTGTTTCCAGGTTCTGGCTATTACAAATAATGCTGCTATTAACGAATGTCCTTGTAGTATAATTGAGCATCTTTTGGGTATATGCTCAAGAGTGGTATTGCTGGGTCCTGAGGTAGGTTGATTCTCATTTTTCTTAGAAACCCCCATACTGATTTCCAGAGTACATGTTTGCATTCCTGCCAGCAATAGAGGAGTATTCCCCTTAATCCACATTCTCTCCAGCACAAGCTATCATTAGTGTTTTTGATCTTAACTATTCTGACAGGTGTAAGATGGTATCACAGAGTCATTTAGATTTGTATTTTCCTGATGGCTAAGGATGTTGAACAATTCCACAAGTGTCTTTTGGCCATTTGAAATTATTCTGTTGAGAATTCTGTTTATATCTGTACCCCATATTTTAATTGTATTATTTTGTATTTTGATGTCTAATTTCTTGAATTCTTTATATATTTTGGAGGTCAGTCTTCTCTCTGAGGTGGGGTTGGTAAAGATGTTTATTCATTCAGCAGGCTGCTTTTTTGTCTTATTGACTGTGTTCTTTGCTTTACAGAAGCTTCTCAGTTTCTGGGGATTCCATTTATTCATTGTTGCTCTCAGTATCTGTGCTACTGGTCTTATATTTAGGAAGTGATCTCCTGTGCCAACGCATTGAAGACTACTTCCCACTTTCTTTTCTATTAAGTTCAATGTGGTCAGATTTATATAAAGGTCTTTAATCCATTTTGATGTGAGTTTTGTGCTTTGGGATGATATGGATCTATTTGCCTTCCTCTACATGTTGACATCCAGTTATACCAGCACCATTTATTGAAGATGCTTTCTTTTTTTCCAGTGTATAATTTTAACTTCTTTGACAAAAATTAGGTGTTCATAGGTGTGTGAATTAATATCCGATCTTCAATTTGATTCCACTGGTCAACCTATATGTTTTTATGCAAGTACCAGGCTGTTTAATCATCGTAACTCTATAATAGAGCTTGATATTAGGGATGATGATACCTCCCGAAGTTCCTTTATTGTACAGGATTGTTTTGGCTATCCTGGGGGTTTTTTTGTTTTTGTTTTTCCATATGAAGTTGAGTATTGTTCTTTCAAGGTATGTGAAGAATCGTGGTGGGATTTTGATGGGCATTACATTGCATCTATAGGTTACTATTGGTAGAATTGACATTTTTATTATGTTGATCCTACCTATTCAAGAGCATGGGAGATCTTTCAATTTTCTGGTATCTGTTCCAATTTCTTTCTTCAAAGACTTAAAGTTCTTGTTGAACAGGACTTTCCCTTATTTAGTTAGTGTTACCCTGGGTTGTTTTATGTTATTTGTGGCTATTGTAATGGATGATATTTCTCTGATTTCTTTCTCGGCTTCTTTATTATTTGAATATAGAAGGGCTACCAACTCTTTTGAGTTTATCTTGTTTCCTGCAACATTACTGAAGCTATGTATCAGCTGTAGGAGTCCCCTGGTAGAGTTTTTGAGGTCACTCATATATACAATCATATAATCTGCAAATAACCAAAGTTTGACTTTCTCCTTTCCAATTTATATTCCCTTTAACTCCTTTTGTTATTTCATTGCTCTTGGTAAAACTTCATTAACTAGGTTGAATAGATATGAAGAAAGTTGATATTCTTATATTTTTCATGTTTTTAATGGAATTGCTTTGAGTTTCTCTCCATTTAATTTGATGTTGGTTGTTGGGTTGCTGTATGTTGCTTTTATTATGTTTAGATATGTTCCTGGTATCCCATATCTCTCCAAGACTTTTATCATGAAGGGGTGTTGGATTTTGCTGAATTCTTTATCAGAATCTAATGACATGAGCCTATGATTCTTTAGTTTATTAATATTGTGGATTTCATTGATAGATTTTCACATGTTGAACCATTCATACATCACTGGCATGAAGCCAACTTGATCATGGTGGTTGATTTTTTTATATGTTCAGTTTGCCAGTATTTTATTGAGCATTTTTGCATCTATGTTAGTGAGTTAGATTGGTCTGAAACTTTCTTTTTTGGTAGAGTCTGTGTGTGGTTTCAGTATCAGGGTAACTGTAGCCTCATAAAAAGAGTTTACCAATGTTCATTCTATTTCTACTATGTGAAACACTTTGAGGAGTATAGGTATTAGCTCTTATTTAAAGTTCTGGTAGAATTCTGCACTGAAAACATGTTAGCTATCCTAATGTCTAACAAAATAGACTTCAAACTAAAATCAATCAGAAGAGATGGAGAAGAACATGTTATACTCATCACAAAAACAATCAAATGAAGTCTCAATCCTGAACCTCTATGACCCCCATATAAGAGCACTCACACGAGTAAAAGAAACATTCTAAAGATTAAATTGCACATCAAACCACACTTACTAATAGTAGGAGACTTAAATATACCACTCTCTCCAATGTACAGGTTAACCAGAGAGAAACTTAACAGAGAAATAAGAGAACTAACAGATGTCATTAATCAAATGGACTAAGCAGACATCAATAGAACTTATCACCCAAACACAAAATAATATATTCTTATGTCCATTTGACAGAAAAACCTTTTCCTAACTGTTTAATCTGAGGTAATGTCTGTCTTTTTGGTTGAGGTGTGTTTCTTGTATACAGCAGAAGGTTGACTCCTTCTTTCACATCCATTCTTGTAGCCTGTGTCTTTTTATAGGTGAATTAAGCTCATTGATATTAAGAGATATTGATGACCAGTGACTGTCAATTCCTGTGGTTTTTCAGTGGTAGTATTTGTGTGCTTCCATTCTTTGGAGTTTGTTGGTGTGAGGTTATCTATTGCCTCCCTTTTTGTGGGTGCAGTCAGCTTCCTTGGGTTGGTGTTTTCCTTCTAGTACTTTCTGTAGAGCTGGATTTGTAGATAGGTATTGTTTAAACCTGGTTATTCCAAAGTATAAATATCTTGATTCCTCCATCGATGGTGATTGAAAGCTTTGCTTGGCATAGTAGTCTGGGCTTGCATCTGTGGCCCCTTAGTATGTGCATCACATCTGTCCAGGACCTTCTGGTTTTCATGGTTTCCATTGAGACCTCGGGTATAATTCTGATGGGTTTGCCTTTATATGTTACTTGTCCTTTTTCCTTTGTAGCTCTTAATATTCTTCCTTTATTCTGTATTTTGCATTTGATTATTATACAGCTAGGGGACTTTTGTGGGGGCCTAGTCTACTTGTTTTTTGTAAGCTTCTTGTACCTTCATAGGGATATCCTTCTTTATGTTGGGAAAGTTTTCTTTATGATTTTGTTGAATATATTCTCTGTGCCATTGAACTGTAGTTCTTCTATTCATATTATTCTTTGGTTTGGTCTTTTCAGGATGACCCAAATTTCCTGGATGTTTTGTGTTAAGAATTTGTTGGATTTAACATTTTATTTGACTGATGAATCTATTTTATCTATAGTATCTTCAACACCTGAGATTTTTTCTTCCATCTCTTGTATTCTGTTGGTTATGCTTGCATCTGTAGTTCTTGCTCAGTTACCCAGATTTTCCATTTCCATAATTCTCTCAGTTTGTGTTTTCTTTATTGCCTCTATGTCAGTTTTCAAGTCTTAAACTGTTGGAACTGTTTGATTCTCCTATTTCATTTTTTTCTTTAGTTTCTTTAAGAGATTTATTGATTTCTTCTAATTGTTTTGTTTGTCTTTTCCTTCATTTCCTTAATGGAATTTTAATTTCTTCTTTAAAGGCCCCCCTCATCCTCATAAAGTTCTTTTTAAAATTGATTTCTTCTGCTTCTTCTGTGTTAGGATGTTCAAGCCTTCCTGTGTATTATCACTGGGTTTTGGTGTTACCATGTTGCTTTTTAGGTTTTTGAATAAATTCTTGCATTGGCACCTATACATCTCTTCCTCCAATTCATGCCAGCAGTGTCTTTGCCTCTTAATCCAATCCTTGAAGTTGCTGTCCATGTCTTTGGGAGCTGTTCTTGGTCTGCTATGTACTGTCACTGTTTGTGCATCAGGGAGAGACTCAGGTCTCTCTTGGCACACTCTCTTGGTCCACTCTCTTGTTTGCTATCTTTGTTCACTCTCTTGGTCCTTCTATGAGGTTGCAGCCTGTACTTCAGAGTACCTCTCTTGGGCCCCTCTGTGTAGTCACAGTCAGTTTGTCCTCTCTGTTCAGTTTCAACTTTTGTTCCAGAGTTCCTATGGGGTTGCAGGAGATAGGAGGGTTTGGGGACAGAGTGACTTCTTTCTTACTGATTCATCACACTGTGCTAAGTCTGTCAGAGCCTGAAATCTTAACTTAGACACAGCACAGCAGGAAAGACAGAAAATCATGATACTTTCATCTGCTCACTTTAGTACTTCATCTTTGTGAAACTTTGGACTACGAAATTCAAATCCATGACACTAAGAGAGCATCTTTAATGAAACAGCCACTGTGATAAGGATTGATGATTTAAAAAGAAAAAAGAAAAAATGCGGGCACAAGTCAGAGGCCTGTGGAAGCCAATATTCAAAGTCTTTGCTGATAATCCAAATAATATATTTGAATGCGGATAGTCCTTTTTATGTCGTTGATCCTCTCATCAGCTGTAAAAACAGCACTATGATCACATTCTTCCTCTCACCTCTCGTCACATAATAATAGCTACCTTCTGCTGACACTTCTCTTCTTCCTTATCTAGTCATCAAAGTCTTTTCTCAACTTATTCTCCTGGCAAAGGAAGAAGCAAGAGCAAATTGCCTTTTCTATTGATGTTGATTTGGTTTCTAGGTTTCAAGAATGCCTGTCCTATAACTCACACTAGATTTTAGTCTATTTAGTGTCAACATAGAGTATTTTCCATCCCTTTTAAGAAATTGCTATAGTTTAAATCATTTCCATTTCTAAAAGTCATTAAAAGTCATGCTGAAGTGTAATTGTTGTTACAATGGCATAGAGAGGTGGGGTCTTTAAGATATGATTAGGCTGTGAGGGCTTTGCTCTCCCAAATGGATTAATGCTGTTATTCTAGTTGTCTATTTCTTAAAGAGAGACAAATTGGGCTCCTGTTTGTCTCTCCCTCTCCCCTTGCTTTGTCCTGCTGTGTGTGATGCCTATGGTGCAGCAACAATGACTCTTGCCTTGTGTCAGAACAGTGATCTTAGAACTCACAATCTTCTGGACTGTGAGGAACTGCTGTTCATTATACATTACCTGGTACATGGGACACCCTGTCCTAGCAGCATAGATGAACCAACATAAAAATCCCATACAAAAATAAACAAATACATATAATGCTAGCCTCCAGACCCCTTCAGAAGAGGCACAGAGGTTTAACTTGATATTTCCCACTTCATCACCTTTGTGATTCAAAAACTCTGGGCAGATAATGTTCAAGAGCTTGAACGACATTGTCCTACTTAACAGTGAGCTGTGTGGCGTAATTAATTTATGCCTGTGAAACATTCTGAATACCTTAGAATCAAATTACTGTTGTGCTTATTCTCTCTCTTATATAAATATTTGCACAAGTGAAAATTCAGCAGCTTGACATATATTGAAATGATTGCAATGAACAATGAGGTAAATTGACTCAGAGTCAAGTGTTAGCAGTCAACGCAGAAGAAGAAAGCCTTTTGTCAAGGAAAGAAGTACATTTTGGAGATCAGACTTTAGTCTGATGTGGGGTTGGTAAAGATCTTTTCCCATTCTGTAGGCCACTGTTTTGTCTTGTTGACCATGTCCTTTGTTTTAAGAAGCTTTTAAGTTTCAGGAGGCCCCATTTATTAATAGTTTCTCTCAGTGTCTGTGCTACTGGTGTTTTATTTAGGAAGTAGTCTCCTGTGCCTGTATGTTCAAGTGTACTTCCCACTTTCTCTTCTATGTGGTTCAGTGTGGCTGGCTTTATGTTGAGGTCTTCGATCCATTTGGACTCTTGTTTTGTGCAAGGGGATAGATATGGATCTATTTTCATTCTTCTACATGTTGATATCCAGTTATGCTAGCACCATTTGTTGAAGATGCTTTCTGTTTTCCATTTTATATTTTTTGCTTCTTTGTCAAAAATCATGTGTTCATAGGTTTGAGGTAAAGAGAACACTCCTGAATGGCTAGTGGGAGTGCAAACTGGTATAGTCCCTTCGGATATTGGTACGGCGATTTCTCAGAAAATAAGAAAACAACCTCACTCAAGGCCGAGAAATAGCACTTTTGGGTATATATCCAAAGGATGCTCAATCATGCCAAAAGGACATGTGCGCAACCTTGTTCATAGCAACTTTGTTTGTCATAGCCAGAACCTGGAAACAACCTAACTGCCCATCGACCAAAGAATGGATAAGGAAAATGTGGTACATTTACACAATGGAGTACTACACAGCAGAAAAAAAAGACATCCTGAAATTTAGACATCCTGAAATTTGCAAGCAAATGGATGGAGCTGGAAAACATCAGATTGAGTGAGGTAACCCAGACCCAGAAAGACAATTATCATATGTACTCACTCATATGTGGTTTTTAAACATAAAGAAAAAAAAATTAACAGCCTACAAATCACAATCCTAGGCAACAATGAGAAGTAAAAATGGTGAGGGAAATAAGCAGAAGCAAGAATTATTCAGCGAGACCAGGTAAGTCATCACTTAGAAATACCACTTCATGCCAGACAGTGGTAGTGCAAGCCTTTAAACCAAGCACTTGGAAGGCAGAGGCAGGTGGATCTCTGTGAGTCTGAGGCCATTCTGGGCTATAGAGTGAGTTTCAGAACAGTCATGACTGTATGCAGAGAAACTATGTCATGCAAAATAAAAATAAAAAAAGAAAGGAAGGAAGATCATTTTAAGATAGTAATCTACATTTTCAATATTTTTGGTCAGTGTAACCATATTTTGAAAAATGCAGAATCCTAGCATGTGATATAAATTTAGACCTCTAGCAAAGATTAATTTTAATAAGTATGGGCTTTCAAGGAGTAGAGTGGAATGTATGTATTGCATATACTGAATAAATGGAATGCTATTAGCACCCTGAAAGCACCTATTGCTATTCATTCTTAAGAAATAAAAAAAAATGGGATCATGTACATTTGAGGTATCTCATATATTAAAGATACTATGAAATATAGATACAAAAGTTAAGTTTGACTGTTTCCAAGATTCACAGTTAAGATCTCCCATACATTTTATGTTTCTACCAATAGTATCAAATCATATTGATCACATTGGCATCTTATGGAATACATTCTCTCAGATGCATCAACTCTTTGGAAGCTCAGCTTTGTTCAAATGAAATATTTATTTGTAACATTTAGAAACATATATATCCTTCCATTTTTTCCAGTTCCTTTAGGTGAAAGTATGAAATAACTACTTTCCATAGTGATGGAAGTTCACAGCTAGATTTAATGGGACAGAAACAAGACATATTTTGGGTTCAAAAGTGATTTTTACCCAAGGATATTTTCAAATCTGTTAAAGAGTGATGGCCTCTCGAGAAACACATTCTACTGTGGTGACTCTGGTATTTAATTGCTACAATTTCCTATAATCGGTGCCAAGGAAACAGAACATGGAAAAGGGTAGAATTATTTCCTTTTAACTATTGAAGAATAACTCCAGAAATTATATGGTGAGGATCAGCATTAAGCTGGTCTGCACTTACAAATATTTTCTCAATACCTGTTACCAATAGTCTTTGTGTTTGTTTCTTGAACTTGAAAACTTTTAAATCTAGTAAAATATGGTTGATAAAAGTGTTATTTTTCATATTTAGTCGGACTTGAATCCAAATGTTCTGGGTGAAGTCTAAAGAGAGAGAAGAGTTGATTGTACAAACATTATGAGGCCACTTATTTCCTTGAACTCATTTTGCAAAATAGAACCAGAGGACCAGACAAGATTCACTCCCAGCCTGTGCAATTACCAAGTACTTTATCTGCTTTTACTGCCCAAGGTCTGACACATATTGCTTTCTATTATTCCTATTTGTGTCTAGCACTGTTAACTTATATTCTGTTGAGAAGGAATACAGGGAAACAAAACTCGAAGTCCATCCTATTGTTTAGCACAGTCCTTCAAAATTAAGTTCATTGCAATTAATCCACCTCAATTTCTTCTTTAATGGTTTCACAAGTGTCAGTACAATGGGGACTTCTAAAGTAGATCATATAACAACAGTTATATTAAAATTAATTGGATGTAAAGAGAAGTTGTATTGCTGTCCTGTCTCACAGAAGAAACCTTTGAAAGTAATTCTCCAAATATATTTTATATGTGCATACATATCTAGCCAAACAAATATATACCTATCATGCAATTATAACCATATTTTAAATAAATTTATATGTGTGTATATACACACATATGTATATACATATACACAAGAATTAATGTATGAGTATATTAAAGAATATATATAATTTATGAATATAGATGTGTATATGTATATATGTTTACCAACTACTTTTGTTCTTGTTAACCTTTTTATTTATTTATTTATTTATTTTTTCCATACATTGTTTTGTTTTATTTTTTCCATTCAAGAACATAATTAAAGAAATAAATTTTTTTTTCCTTTCTTCCCCTTCTCCCGGTCCCCTCCCACTACCCCCCCACCCCTCCTCCCTCCCCCTTCTTCCTTGAAAGAGGGCATGGTGCCCTGCCCTGTTGGAAGTCCAAG
>PVIU01025216.1:6854-24225 GCA_004026605.1 Ondatra zibethicus
TTTTTTTTTTTTTTTTTTTTTTTTTTTTTTTGGTTTTTCGAGACAAGGTTTTTCTGTAGCTTCAGAGCCTATCCTGGAACTAGCTCTTGTAGACCAGGCTGGCCTCGAACTCACAGAGATCTGCCCACCTCTGCCTCCCGAGTGCTGGGATTAAAGGTGTGTGCCACCACCACCCGGCTGCAATTGTCTTCTTGATTCCTTGGTGTTGATACTAGGAAAACTTGGAGAGGGCTTTTATACCTAACTGTGGTGGTTTGAATGAAAATGGCCCTCATAGGTTCATAAGGAATGATACTGTTAATAGGTGTGGCCTTGTTAGAGTAGGTGTGGCTTTGCTGGAGGTACTGTGTCACTGGGGATGGCTTTGAGGTTTCAAATGCTTAAGCCAGGCCCAAAGTCTTCCTTTCTCTCTCTTTCTGCTGCCTGCTACCTCTCCAGTTCTATGTTTGTCTGTGGGCTGCCACGCTTCCCTCCATAATAATAATGGACTAACTTCTGAACCGAAGCCAGTTCCAATTAAATGTTTCCTTTATAAGAGTTGCTGTGGTCATGGTGTCTCTTCACAACAATAAAAACCCTAAGACAGCAAATAAATGATTTTTGGTTTATTCCATAGCCGAAAGTAAACTAGTAGAAGTTTTAATCAGATGGTGGATATAGAAATATATAAAATGTCTTAGAAATTAGGTACTAGGGGAAATGGCAAAAATGTTGTTTCTGTATTATAGGAAGGGCACTAAAATCTACTGGTACTATTGTCATTTCTACTGCAACAGCAACTTCAACAAACCTTTTGCATACTACCATGTGCCAGACAAATCTAATTAAGCATGGTAAACCAAATATTCCTTACCATGATTATCTGGGGCAAATATATTGAAGCAGTATAGTTGGAACATCTTATTTTCTCCACTTTCCCTTATAGTTTGCAATTTCCACTTGACTTCGAGCTCTTGCCTTCATCTACTTTGTCACCACCGCCTACTCTTTCTACTTTCCTGTCTTCCAATGGCTAGAACCACACTGGGATCATCTCATGCTTGCATTTGTGATCACTTGTATCCTTATCACCCCATTGGAAATGTTCATCAGAAATACAATCCATAGCCACATCTTAGTTGTCCAATTATCCAGCTGAGAACCTCTGACTTATAGGACTAAATATATTTATAACCACAAAACCAGGGCAAGCACAGCAGGGCTCTCAGAATACCACTGCCTAGCCTTCGCAGAATTTGACTTCCTTGGTGCATATTGGAATATTTGCCATATTTCAAAAGTCATCCATGTCAACAGGCAATTGTTGGGATCATTTGGAGTCCTAGCCTCCAGCTGCTCTTCGCTGCTAGACATCCTTACTTTCCTTCTGATTTGAGCTACTGAAAGCTGTGTCAAAGTTTTTATTCTACCAGCTCTGCTTCCTGAGCAGGTGTTGCCTTGCGGATCAGAGGATAAGGATAAGGTTTCACCTGCTGGCCCACCTGACTGTGTTGGGACACATAAGCCTCCGTGGTGCTGTTCAAGAAAGGGGCTTCTTACCAGTGCCTAGCGGTCCATGTTTCTATCTCTCTGTGTGTGCTGTCTGTGTGTCTGTGTGTGTTTCACCCTCCAGCCCCTTGCCCAAAGCTCGCGAACTGTGTGGTAGTGCACAGAGTGCAGACAGGCGTTGTGCGATGCAGGCAACAATTAGCCTGAAAGAATGTAGACTTATATACCCAATCATATCCTTTGTCTACAATAATAAAACGTTGAATCTAGAGAGTCTTTATGCTATTCTATTGTAGAAATGATGGAGCAAACTCAGTCAACATTTAAAACTTTGTAAATACATCAAACATCAGATGTTTGTTTCTATGCTATAAAAATCTGAGTGTACTTATGAACAAATAAGGAATTCTATGCTATATTTATAGTCTTAAAATTATAAACATGTTAGATTACATTCTTCTTTCTCTGTTTCTAACAACTAGAGAAGCACGTGTTTAAATGTTGATAGTTTAGGTTTATAAAGAGTAAGAATTTACATTCAGAGCCAACCCCATTTGTGAACCAAGAGTCTTCTGAGTAGACTTAGGGAAAGCTATGCTGGAGGCATAGCCCATGAGTAATGTGTGTTTCATTTCAGGGAGTTTGTGGAAATGCCTTAGGTATTAAGTTAAAAAGTGGATCATTATGTCAATTAAAACATTAATTGGGGGTAATTACAAGGTGATCATAGTTTATATAGATTTTAGGTACAATTTATGCAATTATCTACAGTCATACAGGAAATAATGAAGCTGTTTATTTGCAATATTTGCTTAACTGAAAATTCTGAGTACAGAAGAGCTGTGGATATGTATGCTATGCTCAGAATGCCTATTTGAAGTAGAAATGCCACAAGACCAGTTATGGGTTAATGAATTTCCTGAGGGCACAGACTTTAAAAGCACCACACATTACTAAATCATATTCCTTAATTTTCATTTTGTTTTAAATGAGTCTCATTTAAGAATAATTACCAATCTCGAGCACTAACCTTCAGGAATTATGGAGCCAAAAGGTATTCCTGTACATACTACATTTGAATTCTCCTTCCACTTTAGAAGTGGAAGCAAATTTAACCTGGAGGTAGGTATAAGCAATATGTAACACATGAAATAAAAGGGAGGCATTTTCATATTCTGTGTGCAAACTCCCCAGCATCATCTTCACATTCCCAGAAGAAACATCAGGAAGATTAGTTGGTCTGAGTTTCCAGTTTGTTTTCCATTTCTGAAGGGTGGGTTTAAATATTACTCATAAGCCTGATCTCTGGAGCAGATTTCTGTCTTTTGAACTCTGGTTTCATCATGTCCACAGCTGTGTGACCTTGGCCATGTAAAGTATTCCCTTAGCCTTGCTTTCTTCATCCATAAAAATGAGATTGTGAAAATAAATACTATTTACTCCACTGGGATGGTGTAAGGATTAAATCTCTAATAGCTCTGGAGCATTAACAATGGTTTCTGGTATAAAATAAATACTGTACAAATGCCAACTCTGATTATGGACATAGGGAAATGGACGATGATTCACGCTTAAGTGTTAAATCATCTGCTCCAAAGGAACAACTGAAAGGCAAAGGCAAAATTCTACTTCAGCACAGACTCAATAACCCAAGGGATTGGGATGACTGAAAGACATCTCATGGGATCACAATGAGATATTCCAGAAGCAACTTGGATCTAGTGCTAGCTTATGATTAGGAAAGCTGTACTTCCTTTCTTTATTTGGCAAAACCATATTTATCTACCTACATTTTGGGGGCAAAACATTTTCTCTCTTTCTCTCTCTCTTTCTCTCTTCCTTTCTTTCTTTCTTTCTTTCTTTCTTTCTTTCTTTCTTTCTTTCTTTCTTTCTTCCTTCCTTCCTTCCTTCCTTCCTTCCTTCCTTTCTTTCTTTCTTTCTTTCTTTCTTTCTTTCTTTCTTTCTTTCTTTCTTTCTTTCTTTCTTTTTTCCTTTCTGTCTGCCTGTCTGTATGGATAGTACGTGTGTGAAGATGTGTGAAGTATGCTTAGAGAGCATTGCTGTTGAAATAAGCATGTTTCCTTAAGTTGCTTCTCCACACTTCTTTTTGAGATGGCATCTCTTTACAGAACATGGCACTTACTTTTTGGCTTAGGATGGCTGACCATGAATACAGAGGAATTGATCTGCCTGGTTCAGGCATTTAGCACTAGGATTAAAGAGGGATACTGCCACACCCCAGCTTTTTACAAGGATGCTGGGAGTCAGAATTGTCTTCATGCTTGTATGGCAAGTACTTGCCTACTGAGAAATATCTCCAGCCCTCAAAGTTTTAGTACTCATGAATTGTTTGTAAGGTTTCAATGCATGCTAAGAAATCTTGGAGTGTTTGAGTGTTTAATTATGTACTCCTAGGCTGGATGTTTCACTAAACATCTAACAGTACTTGCATATTTAAAAACTACTTGACATTTCAATAAAAAAAAGAACTCCAGGAAAGTGGGAATTTAAATTAAGCACCACCTTTCTGAAATTGGATGAATAATTTTTTTAGAATGTAGTAATGGATATCTTCTTGCTTATATAAAGACACAAGGGACTATAGAATTACACTCATTTGTGTTTTAATGTTACAAGTCAGCAATGCACTGAAGTATTTAGCATTCATTTTACTGTCCCCAACAATCTTTTGCTATGTCAATTAAAAATAACTGCAAGTTAGGCAACATATCATGGTTTAATATCAAGTTAGAGGCTTCCTTTCCTTCATAAATATCTATGTATAAGTCAATGGATTGCTACTTAAAATGTATTTCTTCAAAGACCAGCCATAACATGTCCTCTTTGTTAGTATAAGATTCGTTTTTCATTTATCTCTGCTTGTAAGTTCATTATAAAAAATGCTTGCAGTGAGTGAACATGCTGCATGCCCAGTCAGCATCTTAAACTAGATTAATCTTCCAGCAATCCTTAATAGGAACTAAGTCACATATCAACATGCTATAACAATATAATGATGAAATAGCAAATAAATCACTCAATTATTTCCCTGATAAATATCAAAATCATACATTACTGCTATAGTCCCTAAAGTCATACTAAGCCCTTTCATTTCCCTTTTTGTATCTCCTTAGAAACGTGCTTCCATTTTTGAGAATAAAGAGAATGATCAGTGTCTATATCTCTGGGAAAAAAAATAAAGCCACTCTTTGTTTTCTGAACTAATAAACAGAGGAACCATATTTGACATCTCAGCTTGATTGCATGTGGTTGCTTCTAAACTAGCTTTTATTTGCCACTGCAGTCACGGTTTGTATTGACCTGGTTTTAAGGATTTCTAAACTACCAAGAAACCAGGTGCCTACTGGGTTATATTTTTTTTATTCAAAGTGCCAGAGTTCACTCTTTGCTTAATCGTTTCCAGCCAACTATGAAATCAGTTACATATGTCTCAGCCACTCAATATATAATATAGTAGCTTTTGGTTGTTTTATTATTGGTATGTCTGGGCTTATGAAAAAAATCCCAAGAAAGAAAAAGGAATCACAGTTACCTATGCAATAAACTGCTGATGAAAGATACTATAGGAATAGGGACAAAGATATTTAGAATATGACCCGAAGGATCCGAACGTGTACCCAAACAGTAGGCTTGATGGAATACAGAGCAAGTGTCTTAGAAGAGCTTTTACTGAACCTGATGATGCTATATGAGCTACATGTGAAGGAAGAAAAGATTTCACGCAATTGGAAGAAAATTTCAAGTAGATGAAATAACAGAATAGTTTTTAAAATCATTTTAGGAAGAGAGATTTTAGTATCCATGTTCTGGAAATGTTTTGGATGGCATTCTAATCAACATTAAGTTTTAGTAAAGTTTACTATGTGCTTGTTTAAAACGTGATTTTAGGCAGGAATGTTGCTCAGACTTTATGGGAATAGCTCCTTACATTCCTCAGATCCCTATTCCCACAAAAGTTTCTATTCCCCCGACTTTTCATTCTCATCTCTTCTGCACTGATCCCTGAGCCTTAGGTCCAGGTGTGTGTGCATATGTGTATGGAACAATAAGTAATGAAAGAGGAGGTCATAAATTTAATGACAGAAAGGATGGCTATATGAGATGGCTTTGCGGAAGAGAAGCAGAAAATAATATAATTATAACTTCAAAACATGAAATAGTTTAGTTTTATGCATTTGTGTGTGTCTTCCATGTATGTGAGAATGGGTACTTTCAGTGGTCAGAAGACAGCTTCAGATGTCCTGGAGATAGTTTGCAGATGACTGAAGGAACTGGTCTGCTCCTACCATTGGATACTAGGGATTTGGTCTTGACTATCAAGTTCAGTGGCAAGGGCCTTTGCATTCTGAGCCATCATACTTGTTCTAAACTGGTAATTGTGATACACCTTTCCACAGTTTTGAAACATTGATGGAAACTGTAGGTTAGTCTGATGCACCTGGAATTTAGTAAACATGCTATGTGCTAAATTAAATATTTCTTTGGCTACCCTTGACTAGTCCACATAAGACTACACTGACTCTCATCAAATAGTTCAAATGTTTTATTTTTATATCATTGATTATGAATCTTTATTTGGAAAAATTAAATATGTTTTTGCTCATCATAGAGTTCTCTAAGGATGCCTTTGTAGTGTATTAAAAGTAATTTACTGTTTAAAATGGGATTAAGATTAAGAGTCATATAAAAATAACACAGGAAAATTGTCAGGTTTTACTGCAAAAGTTCTTATAGGTAATGTGAAGGAGAAAAAAAACAAGTGAACAATTTCCTAAAGTAGTCATACACAAAAAAGTTTGTGTAGCCAGGAGCACATTTGGTAAATTATAACTGCAATTCTAGTATCAACAGTAGATAAATGAAGAAGAGTTTTCCACAGAGTACGTTAATGAAGATTGGTAGAGCTGAACTCCGTTCAGTTATGCTCTATCCTCTATGTTTCTTGGACACAGTGTGAAGGAGGGGTAACAACAATGTCAGCCCAGAAAAGAAGGAACAAGTATTAGTTTGTGGCTTTATCTATTTTATAGTGGCCTGCAAACAAAAAGTTAATTTACAATATTAACTCATTGAACATTTGGAACGTTTATTGGTTAAAAAGTATATATGTATATGTGTGTGTGTGCCTATATATAAAATTTTAAAAATAATGCTTTTTTTGTTCAAACAAATCTCTGCTAAGGAAGCATGTTTTAAAGGCAGGTCAGTGCCATCTAGTGGCCAAACCAGTAAATGGCCTATGACAAACTTAGAAGGTGCCTGCCTTTGATACGCGTGTGTGTGTGTGTGTGTGTGTGTGTGTGTGTGTGTGTGTATGCAAAAAGTCACAGGTATTTAAAGGTAAATTTTAAAGGCTATTCAGGTTATTCTGTAATGATGAGATAAATATGTGGGAGTTTCCATAAAATAAAAGTAATTTAAAAGTAATTGTTAGTACCTAACACATAGATAACAAAGACTCAAGTAGGTAGTTTTTAGAGATAAACAAGGCCACAGGTGGAGAATCATAATACAAAAAGTGGAAAAGAGGAGACAGAGTATGACTTTAGTGTTAGAAAGTAGTTAATGAAGGTTATGAATAACTGTTTGGAATACAAAGGAAAGATTAATTTTTTGCTGCCTTATTTGAAGACTAGATTAAAACAGGGCAAACTATCTGAGTAAAATAATCTGAATTTTTCAGCTAGACAAGTGGGAAGGTGTCTGAGGGAAATCCTGAGAGTTCTGACAGTTCTTTAAAGTTACCACAATTCCTCTCACTTTGGATGCTGGACAATGTGGCTGAAATAGTCCTCACAGAAAATGAGCTCTCCTACCTTGAGAGAAAAGACATGGAGTAAATACAACATGGAGTACATACAATTATTTTTTTTTTTGCTTTAATTGCATGGAGAGCCCATGGAATGCCCTCATCTTTTGGTTTTCAAGTAACATGTCTGTCTGACCCAGCGGAAATTCTGCCTTTTGTGATTTCTCTTTCTGAGACTCCAATTAACTTTACAGAATTTCTCCTTAGGGGAAAATTAGGCAGAAAGATTAATTTAACTAACAATGCTGTGATATAAAAATCTTTACAGGTGTCTTTCTGCCCTGTTCCAGGGGCTGTACCATCCTGAGCACTGGAAGGATGACAAAAGTTCCTCACAGCTGGGGAGATGAGGGAGCAGCCTGTCATGCCAGGCACAATTGCTCTTGGAGAATTCAAAAGAATTCAAAATAGTTTTCCTGTCTGAAATTGCTAGACTTTCTAGCGAGTCTAGGATGCAAAAGGGCACGTGAGGTTGATTTATCAGTGATGTAATTTTGTCTCCCTGATGAGGAGAGCTTTCATGTGTTCCAAATGAGCTATCAGAAAGGGAGTAAGCCATTCTTTTTCTCAGCCATTCACAGGAAACAGGATGGTCCGTGGAGAAACAGAGAACAGTCACACAGCCTCTCTTGGAGCACCTGTGATTCCTGCCCTTTCCGATGCGGCACTCAAAGCACTTTCCAGTTAGATGGATTATTCCTTTCTTATCTCTTCAACATCATGATTATGAAACAGGAAAGAAGGGAAATAGATGGAGTATGATAATCAACCATCTGACTTAGCTATTTTTAGTTTTAAGATCGATGATATACAGGGCTTTATAACATTTAAAGAAACTATTTTTACATGGAATATCCTTGGATTAGCATTTTGGTTCAGAACAATTGGGGATTGTATGGCTGTGTTTGCTCAGCAAATTTTCGCTGAAACATTTATAGTGGATATGTGTACAGGTAAACCAGGGCTGCAAACTCTTTGCAAGTAATGATTCAGTCCCATTGATTTATAGGCATACAGGTTACATGCAGATCTATGCTCAGAAAATGCAGCAAACACACATGTGTAGACAATGCTTTGGTACACATATGTGCACACTCATACAAATATAAACAAATGTTCACATGTTTGTATAGGTGTATAAACACATATTTATTTATGTAGCTTTCTTTATTTCTATTTATAAGTTGAAATACCTAAAATAACACCCATGACAATAACCATGATGTTAACAGTGTAATAAACCATATTCCAAGAATTAGCATGATACAAACTATGGTCCAAATTCTGAAGAATTAGAATAAAGTTAAAACAATAAAGTTTATATTTATCTTACACATGCTGAATCGCTAAATTCTTAGAAACAGAAATTTTAATTATTTTGAATTTTATTGTAACTTAATTACATAGTCACTACAGTTTAGTAACCAGATAGTCATTTTGAGTCCATCCCCACCTTTCCCCTGGCCCTGAATGTGGAACAGCGCATAACTTTAGGATTATCCTCATGTCCTGTTTCTACTCACTGGGCTTTGCGTCAACTGGTACATAGTCTGAAATCTGGGTTCCTCCCTCCCTCTGCCTAGTTTTATGGGATCTCTAACATGATAGAAAAGAAAACATCACGTGAAAGTGTCACCAAAGTCTATTGGGTTGCATGAACGTCTCTACTTTCTTTTCTCCCTTCTGTTAAAACAGAACCACTTTTCTCCCTTGACTTCTATACTGGGATAGATGACTGCAGACTTTTGGACCCGAAGGCGCTGATACCGTCTCTCAGTCATACATTCCCTTGTTACTTCTTTCTATAGAAAGGCTACTTTTACTGTCATTTGGAGTCAAATAGTACTGCGATTCTTCATTAGTTAATTTGACCGCTAATTAAACATCTGAAAGCAATATGCTTAATTTCTTTAACCTCTCTTTCCTCACATGTACAATGAAAGAATGGTAGTAGGTTCCTCATAGGATCTGAATGATGAATACATTAGAATAATCAATGATGTAAAAAGCCAGGATAAACTCATTACAAAAAGATAGTGCTGCTATTTTACTTCTGATTTGGATTCAAATAAGTTTGTTTCCTTGTGGCTTTGGGAAGGCAGAAATTTCTCTTAAAATAAACATGCCGTCTTCTATGGGAAACTTAAACTGCCTGTTTACCTCACAATGACACTACTTAAAAGAGATGTTATCTCCAGCTCACCCCTGAACCACTGCCCTGCCTATTCTCTCTGCCTTTGCCTTTAACCACTCCACTGGGAGTTGTCAGAAAAGAACGCCAATGTCATCTCCCCGTTGTCTTAATGATTTAATATCTGTGTAGGGGGAGGGTACAACATGCCACAAAGCTAAGCACACGTGTGGACTGGAGGACCCCTGCAGATTTTGTTTTTCACTTTCCTCCTTGGTTGTCACAAGTGTCTCTCTGGCACACCCCTTCATACGTCAGACTAACTGGCTCTAGAGGCCCCTGTATGGGTGCTGGGTTTACAGAAGTGTGTTTCTGGCTTTCCCATGAGTTCTAGGGACCTGAACTGAGGTTGCCAGACCTCCCAGGTAAGTGCATTACCCACTGAGCAATCTCCCCAGCTCTGTAGCTGCACTCTTGATGAAACTTAGCATGCTCTACTTATACATCCCTCCTCTCCTATTGGTCACATTGGGCCCTACTCCATATGACACTTAAAACATAAGTGGAATATTGACTAGTCCCCCACCAAATCTGTGTTCACTGGCTTACCTACCAAAACATGAACAAATGCTCAAGCCCACAGCTCAGAGCCGCACTGAAGACCTGCTGAAACAGCTAGAGTCTTGAATTCCATCTAGGTCACTCAATTTCGAATAGATTCTCGGGAAGACAATAAACTCACACTAGTCTCTTAAGAATTCTCTGTGTTTGAGGTAGCCTAGAAATAGAGGGAAGTCCTTAGGTAGCCCTCATATCTAGCACTGTTGGTCAGAAATGGTTGGGTTCATTTCCACCAAGGTTCAAATTATACCATTGTGCAAAGTTTAAAACTCGCCCGCATCATGATGCGTTACAACTACATGTAGTAATTATTTAATCTGCATTTCTTGTTAAATATCTAAATTATGTCACTTTGTTAATTAACAGAAATTATGTGATTAGCTGTAATTATTTGAAATAGTTGAACACAATTAAAATTATCTTATATCCAAGAAAGCAACTGTAATATATAGCATGTGAAGTTTTATTTTTGGCTCATTTCTCTATCGCTGGGCTATAAAAAATGACCCTGTTTGAACGGAGTAAGGGAGTATCCACTTTTTAGTTAAGTCTTGTTGCAGGGCCATCCACAATTTCCTCCTTCCATTAGGCCCACTTTGAGATAATACTTGCAGTGAGCACCTCTGAAGCTTAAAAGCAGTGATATCAACCGTGATATCTGGGATTTTGTACTGCTGGAAGGTCCGGGGAATCTGGGATCCCTGTATTCCAGTTTCTGTGAAATGTCAGTGTGTACTGGTGAAGTGCTGTGAAGAAAGAGAAGAACTGATTCATGGGCACTGGTTTTCAAAGGTGTGACTGTAGGCCGTCATACAACCTCTCATCGGTTGGGGTTCTCCTCTTCAAAAGCACAGATACTGACAATAGAGAAGGACATTGACAAACAGCGATGTCTCATTATTAACTTGAACACATTGGAAGTTCCCCTCTAGGACTTTTGATTATGCCTTTCTACCTTAGGGGTCCTGCTCAACACTTTCTATTCTCTAGCAATGGCTAATGGAGTAGGCTGAGTTAGTCAGTGGAGTTTGTTTCAAGTCATGGCTGTTGTGCGTCTGGTCCATTGTCTGGCTCATAAGCAATGCCGACAAGATGACTGAATTATATCAATATTTTCCCCTTAGTTCATTTTAATTTTATCTTACTTTCCCTCACTATCATATTATCAATGATCATTATGTTTACCTGATAAATTAATTTGAACTGAAACCAGGAGATACTTTGCTAGTTTCTAAGAGAGATTGCATGGAGAGGACATTTCCAAAATTACTGTTAAAGGATTATGCAAAGGGTAGTTGCCATTTCCACCGTCTGCACATTAAAAGGCAGTGGACTGCCTGTAGCCATAGAACCAGACACTCAGTGGTCTCTGGACTCCTACAAAGCAAACTCCTTCCATCCTGCCAGGTGTGAGGCTCTGTGCCTAAGCACCAGACATGCCCTAACCACAGGAACTTGTTTTACTGCTGTAAACATGAACTTCACTTTCTTCCCTCCGGCTCCCTCTTCAACTTGCCTCACCCTGCCAGCTTTCCCTGCACCCACATCGTCTCTGATTTCTGGTGTAGTTTGGGCTGCCTGTTTATATTCTTGCTGCATCCATCTCCACCCACTATTTTTGCTCTTCTTTCACCCAGAAAGACATTAGATATAAAGGAGAGTTCTCTTATTTACTTTGATGGTCCTCACAAATGAGAATACTGGCTAAGATTTTCGAATATAAAATGTTTATATTTTTGAAGAGCACACACAGCAGCAATGTTTTAAGTCATACCTGCTGTTTTGTATGTTTTAAATCTCTTTTGATTGATAAGTGCTTAAGGCATGCACAACTTTGCAGGAAGCATTAGTTGTGCATAAATAGTAACTGAAAGTTCCATGTAAATTCACAGGATAGCATTCACAGACATGAGAGCCTGTGGGACTATATGAATAGGGACAGGGAACTAGAAAGTCTTGGTTTGAGCTTGTTGCATATGAATGAATAATCTGAAACTAAAGGCACAGAGAGCTGAGTTGCCAAATTTGATTCAGAGAGATACTGTCTCCTTTTTTTTTCTGTTTCAGACTATAGCAAGTTGGAGACAACCTGCTAATCTTTAGTCATATAGAAACATAAATCTCTCATGTAAGAAGAAGAAAATATGAGAACAATTCAAATCAGATCCATGTGTTAAGTCCCTCTGGCCCACTTACATGGGCAGCTTCCCATACACAGTTTGGGAACAGTCTGTTAGAGTATTTACTGAGCCCTATTTCTAGCATAGTTCTCTGTATATTCCAACCTGGAGGAGACAGTGACCTGGTCCTCAATAAAACGACACAGAAAAGAGGGAAAACAAGTGGACACAGTACCCTCTCCGTCTGCCAGCACTTGTTCTGACATTAGATGATTCTCATGAAACATAGTTTCTGATAATCCACTTTAATTTTAGCAAGTGTAAGGGAATCATGTCAATTTTCTATCTGCTACATTGTTTCTGCCATCTGTGGGTCAGAGAGCAAATGTCACAGAATGTCTTTGGCTGCATCCAGTGTTCTTTAAACAATATGTGAACATTTCAATGTTCCTTTTACTTGTACACTTTAGGACTATTTTTCATTGTCAAAATAAATGCCCTTTTGTTATTTTAACATTATGCAATCGCAAGGAGGAAATGCATTGTAATAAAGTAGGTGACCGTCCTTAAATATATTCAAGTCAAATTGGTGTTTTGAAGATAATTCAATAATTTGGCACTTCTAAAATTTTGCAAGAAACTACTATACTTGATAGGAAGGCAAAATTGTATATTAATTATGAAATTAAAATATAAGGAAAAAATTCAAGACTGAAAAGAAATTGGAGAGAATCTGGTCTTGCTATGTTTAATACGTAGATGGCTGCATTCTAAAGCCGACATTTCCTTAAAAAAATACACTGAAATAACCTGTATATGGTAGTTTTTATGCATATTGCTTCATTCCGTCCTCCCAAAAGTTTGGGCATGATCCAGAAAGTTTATAGATGATAAATTTCTTTCTGATATGGATACAAACTTATGCTGCTCAATGGCCACTCCGAGCCTGTCTATCTACATGACAACAACCCCAACATTGGTGTTCTGCTCTTTCCAGTGTACTTTTCTATTTTTAACATTATGAATACTTTTTACCTTCTTCTTCATCAGTGTTTTGTAATGTACGTTTATTGGAAATAAATATTTAATCCAGTTACAACACATGTCTTCTGGAACCGTAATTGAAAAGCTATGTCTAGAAGATAGAGGTTAGAGTTTAAATTGAATGTAAGCAAACATGTCATTTAGAAACCTTAGAGCCCTGTATAAGAAAGTCAGGTACTGTATAGACATAATTCCATTTATGCAGAAGATGGAAAGGTTTGCACAAGAGAAGCAGGATAGATAAGTAAGTCTGCCTTGTTCACAGTAAAGATAAACCTGGCTCAGGGATTCGTGAGTGTGTTTCGTGCAGGACAAGCAATGGCACATGTACTCCAGCAAACACTGACTATTTTTAGAGAATGAAGCATGAAAGTGAGAAAGAATGTGATTGTAAATATTTTACAGTGACACTGTTATGGGTTGAATGTTTATTCTTCCCTTTGCTGCAAATTCAACCACTGAAGCTATAATCTCTATGTGGCTACATTTTGGAATAAAGCCTCTAAATAAGAGCTCTTTTCATATTTTATTAAAACAATCTTTGGAAGGAATAATTAAAATTTGTTAAGTATTTACAATAAGCAAGAAGCAAATCTCATGATAGCCCCTTAAATTTGCTTCATTCTTAATGTATCTAATTTCATTGTTAGAATATAAAATGTTTATGATTTAAATTCAAGAAGAATCTTTCTTGAGAAGATCCCCTATCTGTTCATTATCATTCTATTTTATCTTATATTTGACACACATAGACGTAGTTGATGAATGATATATTATGATTGCTTTTATAAAACTGAGCTAGCTATTTTATTAGCCTTGATTATCTTCAATGGGACCTTACATTTCACAAAATTTCACTGCTATCAAACCTAGCATGGCTAGGTAAGAAGCCATAACATTCAACCTGCTATAGACAACATATAGAAGAATAGCATTTCTACAAAACAACAAATAGCTTCTCAAATACTATATCAAATAGCCAAGGTTCTGCCATTTTCCTAAAATTGTGGCTTTGCAATTGAAATCTAGTATTTGTAGTAAGATGGCCTAGAGTAATTTGATAGAGATCTTCTGCAGTGAGTGTATTTTATCTCATACTTTAATACATTGGATATATAGATGAACCTACTTGTGGGCTGACTTGGATGTGAAGAAAGAGGGAATATGGTACTCAATGACTCTTCAATAGTCTCCAGTCCCAACGCAACATTTAGCATTCTATGCTATGATTCGGATTCAGACTTCCTCTGGGAATTTTAGATCTATGAACACATTAGTTGATAAGCTTTATCCATTTATGCCATTTCCTCTTATACCCCAATTCCACCTGAGATTCGAATTGGCATTTTATCTCACAATGGCTTTAAATAATATTTTATTTGTTGAGATTGTATTCTAATCTAATCTATATAATGTAATCATGACATTTTCCCTTATTTTTCCTCCCTCCAAGCCCACCATTATACCTCCTTCCCTCTTTCAAACTCAATACGTTTTTCTTATATTGTCACATATATATACTTATTCTCAAATGCATAAATACAACCTTCTCAGTACCTATATTATTTGTTATGTGTCTGTATGATTTCAAGGCTGATCATTTAGTATTGGAAAACCAATTGGTGTGCTTGTCCCTGAGGCAGATGATTACTCCTGCTCCCAGCATTCCTTAGATGTCTGCAGTTCTTTGTATAGGTCAAGGCCTCTTGCACCCCACCACATCCACATGGCCAACTTTAGCATGTCTATTGCCCTTGTCCTTGTCCGGTTCATGTTTAGGCAGTCATGTTGGTGAGACTTCACTGCTGTAGCTTCTAACATTCCTAGAACTCTCAAACTCACTGAAAACTCTCTGTTTCTCTTGCTTTTACTATAGAACCATCATTGTTACTTACTTGGTTATTCTATCACAGGTTTGCATTAAAACAAACCAAGTCTCAGTTCGTACAGTACTAGATAGAAATAAAAAGGGTATTAAAAATAGTTGAACCAAGAAACAGTATCCATCATGGGGTCTCTTAGAGGGGAGGCAGGGCTTATATCTTATGCATATTGAGGCCGAGTTTTTCAGATAAATCCACCACCCAATTCTGAAAACATAGGTGCTTAGTGATATATGTAGATGAGTGCCCTTAAGAATCTGAAATAATTTCACACTCACCTGGATTAAAGTATTAAAAAATAAATATTTTTGTAGCTCAAACATTTTTCTCATGGATATGTTTATATATAGTAAGATAGGCACTTGCTTTAAAGTATAAATTCTAATTCTCTCCTTTAAAATAAAGTAACCCCTTTTCTAGGCCACTTAATGATATCTACTAATAAATATAAAAAACAAACTTTAGAAAAAGAAAACCATAGCAGTTGGATTATATTCTATTTTTAAAAAAGTGTCAGTAATTATTAAAGGAATTATTTCAATATCACTTTGAACCATGATATAGATATATAGTTAAACAGCAAGAGTTAACAATATCATATAAATGAGTATTTGTTACACAGCATTGGCCACCTAATTTTATTTCATGAAAATATTTAACTTTTAAGTACCAGCTACATATAAAGCAGTATACTAAACATCTCAGGATGATAAAGCTTGTGTCTTTAAATATATTAAAATGTAGATATCTTTGTTTTGATTTCTAGTACTGTGATTAAACACCATAACCAACAGCAACTTGAGAAAAGAGTTTATTTGGATTACACATCCTTTTATTTTCTCCTTTCTTTTCTTTCCTTTCTTTCTTTTCCCTTTTTCCTTTTTTCTTCCTCCTTCCTTGCTATGAGACAATGATCTTGTACCGTGTAAAAATTTGTCAGTCGTATTGTTTTACTAAAACACTGATTGGCCAGTAGCTAGGTAGGAAGTATAGGCGAGGCAATGAGAACAGGAGAATTCTGGGCAGAGGAAAGACATAGTTTGCAGGTGTCACCCAGATACAGAGGAGGCAAGATGAAAATGCTTCACTGATAAAAAGTACCAAGCCACGTGGCTAACACAGACAAGAATTATGGGTTAATGTAGGCTGTAAGAGTTAATAAGAAGTTTGAACTAATAGGCCAACCCATTTTATAATTAATGTAGACCTCTGTGTGTTTATTTGGGGCTAAATGACTGTGGGATTGGGCGGGACAAAACCTCTGTCAACACTTCCTTCTTTCCTTTCTTTCTTTCTTTCTTCTTCTATTTTTTGAGACAGGGTCTCTCTATATAGCCCTGAGTGTACCTCATACTCCCAGAGACCTGGCTTATACATTTTTAATATAGTCCCTTCAGGGAATCCAAGGAGGGAACTCAGACATGGTGGGAACCTGGAGACAGGAACTGATACAGAAGTCATAAAGGAATGCTGTTATATGGAAAGAGTCTTGATGTTTTATAGGTTAAGGTAGATCCAGGTTGATGATCAGAAAATGGTAGAAAGGTCTTGAGATAGAACATAAGGTGATATATAATGATAGGTCAAAGTTTTCAGTGGACCATACTACAAGCAAAATGTTGGCAGCCAAGTTAAACCATGAAAAATTTCCCTTGACTCTGTTTTTATAGATTTTTTTATACACGACATACTTTCAGAATTGAAATAAGTTCATTAGATTCATGTTAAAATAAAAATATACAGGAGAGCATTGGATAGAAAATAATGAACGAAGATATTCCCTTGTAAGGAATTTAGAGGAAAATACAAAAACCTAAGTTAATCCTTACTAATTTTCAACATTAATTCACTTAATGGCAAAACCACATATGATCTGCATCAGGGTTGTTTGGGAGGAAAAATTATATAATTGGATATTTAAGCAAAATATATAGCAAAGATTTGTAAGATAATTGTAAATTTGTAAGATAACTGAGAAGTTATCTTAAATAAAGCATGGTTGTCAGTGGACAGAGCTAACCTTATACTTATTGTATTTGTGGTCTTAAAAAATACTCATTTGCATGCAAACTTCAAGATGTCCTTGTTTTTTACCGCTGAGTAGTATTCTAATGAGTATATAATCCACACTTTCTTGATCCATTCTTCCATTGAGGGGCACCTAGGTTGTTTCCAGGTTCTGGCTATTACAAACAATGCTGCTATGAACATAGTTGCACAAATGCTTTTGTAGTATGATTGGACTTCTCTTGGG
>PVIU01025217.1:5918-24212 GCA_004026605.1 Ondatra zibethicus
CGTTCAGTCCCAGTCCAGCTGGCCTTGGTGAGCTCCCACTAGATCAGGCACACCATCTCAATGGGTGGACGAATCCCTTGCGGTTCTGACTTCTGTGTTCATCTTCTCCCTCCTTCTGCTCTTCAACTGGGCCTTGGGAGCTCAGTCCAGTGTTCCAACGTGGGTCTCTGTCTCTATCTCCATCCGTCACCGGATGAAGATTCTTCTGCTCTTCGACTGGACCTTGGGAGCTCAATCCTTTGCTCTGGTGTGAATGTATATTGAGGTCTTTAATCCACTTGGACTTGAGTTTTGTGCTTGGTGAAAGATATGGGTCTATTTTCATTCTTCTACAGGTTGAGATCCAGTTATGTCAGCACCATTTGTTGAAGATGCTTTCTTTCTTCCATTGTATAATTTTAGCTCCTTTGTTGAAAATCAGGTGTTCATAGGTTTGTGGGTTAATCTGGGTTTTTGATTCGGTTCCATTGGTCAATGTCTCTGTTTTTATGCCAATACCAAGCTGTTTTCATTACTGTAGCTCTGAAATAGAGTTTAAAGTCAGGGATGGTAATGCCTCCGGAAGTTCCTTTATTGTATAGGATTGTTTTGGCAATCCTGGGTTTTTTGTTTTTCCATATAAAGTTGTTCTCTCAAGGTCTGTGAAGAATTTTGTTGGGATTTTGATGGGGATTGCGTTGAATTTAAAGATTGCCTTTGGTAGGATTGCCATTTTTACTATGTTGATCCTACCAATCCAAGAGCATTCCTTTCTCTGGTGTCTTCTTCAATTTCTTTCTTCAAAGCCTTAAAGTTCTTGGCAAATAGATCTTTCACTTCCTTGGTTAGTGTTACCCCAAGATACTTTATGCTATTTGTGGCTATCATGAAAGGTGAAGTTTCTCTGATTTCCCTCTCTGCTTCTCTATCCTTTGTGTATGGGACAGCTACTGATTTTTTTGAGTTGATCTTGTATCCTGCCACATCACTGAAGGTATCTATCAGCTGTAGGAGTTCTTTGGTAGAGTTTTTGGGGTCACTGATGCATACTATCATATTATCTGCAAATAAAGAAAGTCTGACTTCTTCCTTTCCAATTCGAATCCCCTTGATTTCCTTATGTTGTCTTATTGCTATTGCTAGAACTTCAAGCACTATGTTGAAGAGATATGGAGAGAGTGGACATCCTTGTCTTGTTCCTGATTTTAGTGGGATGGCTTTGAGTTTCTCTCCATTTAATTTGATTTTAGCTGTCAGCTTGCTGTATATTGCTTTTATTTTATTTAGATATGATCCTTGTGTCCCTAATCTCTCCAAGACCTTTATCATAAAGGGGTGTTGAATTTTGTCAAATGCTTTTTCAGCATCTAATGATATTATCATATGGCTAACTGTGTACTTGGGGATTTTTCTTGTTCTGTCCTTTCTTAGGTCCCCTCAGCACTGGAGTTGGCTCTCAGATCCCCTCCTCCCTGAAGTAGGCTGTGGTGGTGAATCTAAGGACCCCCTCCGGATGGATCTACTGGTACTAGATCATGGCCACTTGCTGGCCAAGGACCTCACAGACAAATGGGTGGGCTTGGTAGATGCTGGCTCTGTGGAATAAAGGAACCCCTGCAACCTTGCACTTACCACTGTGTCCCCAGACCCTCAGCCCCGAAGCAGGCTGAGTTCTGGGATCCTAGGACCCTGCAGATGGAAAGGAGTGTTTGGGGGCAAACTGGGGTGGGATAAGTAGAAAAGCCAGTAGCCCTGGAGAAGCCCCACTGAATGGCCAGAAAGTTTAGGGGATTGGGGGGTGCCTGTACTCCCTTCCCGGGGTGTCTGGCTGGCCAGGTGGGCACACACTTACCCCTCCGGATGGATCTACTGGTCTATTTTATTTTATGTTTTTAAGAAAAGAAAACAACAAGAACAAGAAAACAACAAAAAGAAAGAAAAACTATTGTTTTCATTATACATAACCAATCCAAGCTCCCACTCCCTCCATCTTCCCATTCCCTCCACATACCCTCCCACCCCACCCCACCCCCATCCACTCCTCAGAGAGGGTAAGGCACATCGCTTTGGGAAAGATCCAAGCTCTTCCCTACTATATCTAGGCTGAGCAAGGTATCCATCCAAAGAGAATAGGTTCCCCAAAGGCCAGTACATGCAGTAGAGATAAATCCTGGTCCCACTGCCGGTGGCACCTCAGTCTGCCCCAGCTATGCAATTGTCAACACATTCAGAGGACTAGTTTGGTTCTATGATTGTTTCTTCCCACTCTGGCTGTAGTTGGTGAGCTCCAATTAGTTCAGGTAGACCGTTTCAGTGGGTGTACCCACCATGGTCTTGACTTCTTAGTCCATATTCTCATTCTTCCCACTTTTCAGCTGGACTTTGAGAGCTCAGTCCAGTGCTCTGATGCAGGTCTCGGCCTGTCCATCAGTTGCTAGATGATGGTTCTATGGTGATATTTAAGATATTCGTCAGTGCTGGGCGGTGATGGTGCACGCCTTTAATCCCAGCACTCGGGAGGCAGAAGCAGGCGGATCTCTGTGAGTTGGAGGCCAGCCTGGTGTACAAGAGCTAGTTCCAGGACAGGCTCCAAAAGCTACAGAGAAACCCTGTCTTGAAAAACAAAACAAAACAAACAAACAACAACAACAGCAACAAAAAGATATTCATCAGTCTGACTGCAGGGCAAGGCCAGTTCAGGCCCCCTCTCCTCTGTTGCTTAGGGTCTTAACTGTGTCATCCTTGTGGATTCCTGGGAATTTCTCTAGAACCAGGTTTCTTGCTAACCTCATAATGGCTCCCTCAATCAAGATATCTCTTTCCTTGCTCTTATCTCTGTCCTTTTCTCTGAATAGCCCATTCCTTCAAGTTCTCCTGGCCTCTCCCCCTTTCCACTCCTCTTCCCCTTCTACCCCCCCTTCTCCCTCCACCCTCATGCTCCCAATTTTGTCAGGTAATCTTGTCTATTTCGACTTTCCAGGTGGATCTATATGTTTTTCTTAGGGTTCACCTTATTACTTAGCTTCTCTAGGATCATGAACTATAGGCTCAATATCCTTTGTTTATAGCTAGTATCTACTTATGAGTGAGTACATACCATATTCATCTTTTTGGGTCTGGGTTACCTCACTCAGGATAGTGTTTTCTAGTTCCATCCACTGCTGAGTAATACTCTAATGCATTTCTTCTATCTTTAACTTCAAAAGCCAGACCCATATGAGTGGCAGAAGCTACCAAGTTCTGCTACTTTCTGGGGCTGGAACAGCCCCCTTGTTCAATTATATCTTCAACAGCGTTTGTCCTGTACTGCCTAAGATCGTCTGTCCTGAAACTAGATCTCTAGACCAGCCTGGCCTCAAACTCAGAGATCCTCCAGCCTCTGCCTCCAAGTACTGAGATTAAAGGTGTCCCTCACCATACCCAGCTCTAAGCTTTTCTTTAGTTTCTTTCCACAACTTGGAAATTTAGCTGGATGGGATCTTGCCTTGAGTTCACCACTTTCTTTATTGCATTTCTTAACCCATTTATCTCCTTGAACAGATTTAGCGCCATTCCACTTTCTTGTGCCATTTTTCTCCTCAAAATTTACATCTTGTAATTTACTCTTCTCAGCTTGCTTCTTTTCATTATAAATCTTCATTAGAGTTAATGTAATGGTAAAAGTAAAATGCTGTGGATCCCCGAGTGGTTGCAGTTGGCAGCAGGTCCGGAGAACACACTGCAGGTCTCCGAAGTGGCAGCAGGCAGTGGGTCCTGAGAGCAGCCAGTCTCGGGCAGGGATGGCGCAGTTCCCTGAGTGGCTGCAGCAGGCCATGAGTCCCAGGCAGGGAGCTGCGTGGTGGGTAAGAGACCTCGATGGGGCAGCCAGTTCCATGAGAGACAGACAGATGGGCATGCCACGAGACCACACTGCAGGTCTCCGAAGGTGGCTGGTCCTGGGCAAGGAGCCACCTGGCATGTGAGAGACCAAGATGGTTAGGCACGCCATGCAGAGTGAAGTTGGATATTTATTTAGTGGGTTATGGAAGGGAAGGGGAGAAGGGGGAAGAGCAGAGAGAGGCAGAGAGAGACAGAGAGACAGAGACAGAGATGGAGGAAGAGAAGTGAGGAGAAGAGAGAGACAGAAGCTGCTGCTTTGAGAGGGAGACAGGAAAGGGAGGGACTCAGTCTGAAAGCTGAAGATCAACTTGCTTTAGAGGATGGGGGTGGGTGTAGGGGGTGGGTGTGGCATGTCTCTTAAAGGGACAGAGCAGACCATTACAGTTACCACTAATAATAATAATGCCATGGCAGAGTCTATACTGGGTTGATTTGAGGATTTCCTCTGCCAATAGAACTAATCCAGAACTCTTTACTTTAGCCTTAGGCAGACTCTTTGGACAAGGACAAAGGCAATCATTTTCTTCACCAAAATAGCACAAAATTGACCTCTAGGCTACATATCAGTCTTCTCTTCTGAAACGTCTTGAGCTAGTCTCCTACAGTTCAAGTCATTCTCAGCACCTTTGTCTTTGATGTGCATGCTATTATGGCCCATTAAGCAGTACTTAGAGCATTTCCTAAACCCAAAGCACTAAAGTTCAAATTCTTCCAAAAACACACAGCAATACCCCAGTCCCCGATAAAAACTTTAGCCTTTGTTAGGGTTTCTATTGCTATGAAGACACACCATGACCCTGGCAACTCTTATAAAAGAAAACATTTAATTGAGGTGATGGCTTACAGTTCAGAGGTTCAGCCCATTATCATCATGGCAAGGAGGATGGCAACATGTAGGCAGATATGGTGCTGTCTACGCCTTGATCATGAGGCAACAGGAAATGGACTGGGAGTAGATTGGACATTTATGAGACCTCAAAGCCCACCCTCACAGTAACATATATCCTCCAACAAGGTCATACCTATTCCAACAAAGCCATACCTTCTAATACTCCCACTCTCTATGAGTTTATGGCGGCCAATTACATTCTAACTACTACAATCACCCACTGATCTATCCATTGGAGCCTTGTGGACTCACTTGTGGGTACATAAGTGAAAACAATGATTGCTTCTACCCAGAATCCACCAGCAACCGATAGTTAAGGAGAGTGGTCCTAGCATTCATAGCCCTTTTCCTGATCTTCTGGCTCTTATGTGCTTTCTGCCCACTCTTCCTCAATGTTCTCTGACTGCAGAGGTGTTGACAGAGGTTTCTGTCCTGCCTGGTCCCATAGCCATTCAATCCCACAGAAACACACAGAGGTCTACATTAATCATAAACTGGTTGGCCTATTAGCTCAGGCTTCTTATTAACTCTTATATACTGAATTAACCCAGGTACCTTTTATCAGCGAGGCATTCTCATCTTGTTTCCTCTGTCTCTGTGTTACAACTGCAGACTCAGCCTTTCCTCTTCCCAGAATTCTCCTGTTCTCATCACCCTGCCTCTACTGCCTGCCTGGTCACCCTGCCTACTTCCTGCCTGGCTACTGGCCAATCAGTGTATTATTAAAGCAATACAATGTAAGTAACAGGGTACAAGACCATTGTCCCATAGCACAGAGGTATTGCTATAGGTGCCCTGTCTAGGGTTGACCACTGAACTATCATGTATTCTCAGTACCTTGAGCAGTCATGAGTCTCCGTATTTACCACAGTTCATTATGAAGGGAAGTTGGCTGGAGACTAGGTGTAACATTTGTCTATGGGTATAAATATGACTATTAGAACGCAGTTTGGCATCATGTCTCTTTAACTTTGTTATGGATAAAATAAAATTGGGGCTGGAGAGATGGCTCAGTGGTTAAGAGCACTGGCTGCTTTCCCAGAGGACCCCGGTTCAATTCCCAGCACCCACATGGCAGCTCACAGCTGTCGGTAACTCCAGTTCCAGGGGATCTGACACCTTCGCACCAATGCACATAAAATAAAGTTAAATAAATATAAATAAGTAAACTTAGGGAGTTGAAACACAATCTGTGGAGGTGCCTTCCGAACTTAGATGTCTATGCTCTATACTGGGAAATACACTTCATATGTAAGTGACATATGATTTTTAGGATGTATGTTTATTCGCATGTGACTGTGTATTTGCTACAGCGTGCACATGAAACTCAGAGGACAGCTTGTGGGAGCTGGCTCTTTTCCTGCCATTATGTGGGTCCCAGGATCAAGCACAGGTCATCCAGATTGGTGGGAACTGCCTTTACTGGTGCCCGAGCTGTCTTGCCGGCTCGTTATTCTCCCCTGTACGTTTCACTTGCAGTCTATCTGTCCTCTTTTCCCATTCTGACAGATACTGAGCACAATTTTCTTCCTTCCTTCCTTTCTTTTCTTTTTCTTTTTTGGCAAGAGTTGTGGTGGTAATCTTATAGTTGATATAGCATGGCATCCTTCCTGGACGTCTGACATTTTTTATGAAGTTTACCAAGGTTACATTCCTTCAAGGGAAACCTGGAAGGATTAGAAAAGAAACAACTGTCCCTTAATACTTTGGCTCCTGAAGTAGGAAACTTAGGGCTGATCTTGATTTAAGATTGATATTCTGTTGTCTCATCAGCCGGAGGGGACAGATGGACGTATCCTTGGAAGATTTAAGACATCTCTTCTGGGCAGCATCCAGAAGCAGCTGCGGCCTCAAGATTTTAGTCCTCTGCTGTCCCCTTGTGGACAAGTTAGGAATAGCGGCTCAAGACTTCATAAGGCTAGGCAAGAATTGGTGGAGGGTTAATGAGTGAGAGGGGTCAAACTGTTAATAATGCAAAGACACTCTCGTCTTTTTCAGATCTTTATTTTTACTCCAGACACATGGTTTTCAGTGAGAATATGACCACCTAAAGCCTCACAGTCATTCACCGGTGTCCCTCCTTGACCTTGAGCAGCTCCCCTGGGGTGTCATTTCAGTCCTCCCACACCTCCTCATCCTGGAGTTGCACACCTGTAGGTTTCTCCCCCTGGCTTTGTGGCTTCCACACCACTCCATCCCCAACTCTTTCTCCACTGTTTTCTGCAACCTGTATACCTTCCTTTACATCCCTGCTGCTGCATGCTGACATCCTCGGGACCCCACACTGCTCAGGTACTGCACAGCTGCGGTCCCTTTGTTTGGAATGTGAGAGAGGGAAACACTTGAACACAATGAGGGAAAGGGGTTCTGAGTCACTGGGCCCACCCTGTTGGAATCTGGTGCTGTCCTAATCAAAGAACCAGCTTCTACCTACAGCCCAGCTGCTTCCTTCCCGGGTTAGCAGCCCCCACCTACCACACTGCCCAACCTGGGTCTCCATCCCCTTCCACAAAGAGGACGGTGGCCTGGGGGCCCTTCCCTCTCCTGCCACTGGGGGAGGATGGGTTGTTTGGCCTTTCTATCTCCTGCCACCTGGGTCTCCTCTTCCCAGCTGGGAGCTAGGAAACCACCCAGGAACCTGGCCCGATTTCCTTCCCCTCATGCCTCCAGACCCTGCCGCAGCCTCCGGTCCAGGGCTAGGAGCTGCCTCAAGAATCCCCGGTTGGGGATGATGCCACGGTGATCCTTGACTTTCTTGATGGCCTCCACAAGGGTGAAGTGGTGGTACAGCATGAGGTAGGCCAGCACCAGGGTGGCCGATCTGCTCACTCCCACAGCACAGTGTACCAGGATCTTCCCTGTGAAGAGGCAGGCAAAGAGACATCTGAGAGATTGCTGAGTGATGGCCTGGAGGAGGCTTGGGAAGAGGTCAGCATGGCCAAGTGAATAGAAGAGGATAAACCGAGGCACACAGAGGTAGGGATGGATGAGGATGAGTGGGGTTTAGAATGTAGATCCTGGGCTGGTGAGATGGTCATCAGGGAAAGACATTTTATACACAAGGCTGACGATTTGAGTTCTGGCCCCAGAACCCGTGTAAAGATCAGAGAGACCTGACTCCACAACATTGTCCCCTGACTTTCATAGACCCAGCAGGCACATAATGTGTGCACACCACACACATATGCACGTGCGCACACACACACACATTCACACACACACACACACACACATACACACACTCAGTAGCAGAGTGTGTGCTTAGCATGAGCAAGGCCTGGGCTTTGATCCCCAGCACTTCCAAACAAATGAGGGTCCCTGGCGAAGAGGAGAGGTCCGGGAAGAATAGGATGGAGAAGGAATTCTGAAGTTTAGTGTTCATGAACCTGAGCAGAGCTCAGGGGTCCTGTCTCATTCCTGCTGTAAACCAGAGCTTTGAACAGAGCAGGGACTCCGCTGACACTGGATGCATCAAGATGAATCCTTCCATGTTGAATCTAGCCTGTCTTAGGTCTTCCCCAACCCTCCTTTTGTGTACATGTGTAGGGTGAATGTATGTGTGTGTATGTGTGTGTGTGTATGCGTGTGTGTGTGTGTGTACACAGATGTGAGTGTGCTTGTGGAGACCAGAAGTCAATGTTGGGTGTCTTCCTTAGCTGTTCTCATCTTATTTATTTATTTTTTGACCTAGGCTCTCTTGCTGAACCTGGAGTTTGCAGAGTAGGCTAGATAGGCTGGCCAGCAAGCCCTGAAGGGCCTCTTAAACTTCTCCTCGCCAGTGCTAGGAGACAGTGCCCTTGTATGGCAAGGTTCTTTCCCTCCGGAGTCTTCCCCAGAGGGAAATTTTTGGTATTTGAGACTGGGTCTTGCTATGTTGCCCAAACGAAGCTTGAGCTTTCGTTCAGATAGGGCCTCAGTCTCTGGAGTGGTTGGGATTACGGGCACATTGCATCACACCCTACTTCCCCACCCTTCTATCTTGCTTTTTCTCCACTGACTATATTTTTTCTCTACATATATGGTTGCCTCTTGTTATTCAGAATGGATAGATTCCCAGAAAAACCTTCCCATTACCAACGCCCATGGATGCTCAGTTCCCACATATGAAATGATACAGCAATGGCATACACCCCACCCTCTTGTATACTTTTGATGATCCTGGATTTTTATGTCCACTAATGCAATGTAAATTCTCTGTAGATAGTTGTTACGCTATATTGTCCATAGACTAATAAAAAGAAGTCTAAACACATTCTGTATGTACATCCACCCCAAATATTTTCAGTCTGTGGTTGGTTGAATCCAATGATGCAGAACTTGGCCATACAGAGGGCCAACATCCCTCCCCCCTATAGCTAAAGCATTTTAAAACCAGTTTTAGCCGGGCGGTGGTGGTGCATGCCTTTAATCCCAGCACTCGGGAGGCAGAGGCAGGCGGGATCTCTGTGAGTTCGAGGCCAGCCTTGTCTACAAGAGCTAGTTCCAGGACAGGCTCTAAACAAAAGTGTAAAAGCTACACCATTCATAACCTCAGCATCCAGGAGTAGCTTTCCACCTTAAATGAGGCCCTCATCCCTTTTCAAAACAAACTTGAAAAGGATGATTGAGAGAACATTTTTCTTTCCTTAGCTCCAGTTAATAAGCAGTTAGTCTCATGGCCAAGGTCTTGCTCCATCCTGAACCCTGGGGCTTCTGACCACCGTACCTATTGCTCTTCCCCCCTTTCTGCACTCTCTCCTACCTCCTGGCTGGCTCAGTGCCCGATGGATGAAGTCCGCAGCTGTCTGAAAGTGGATGCTCATGTCAAAGGCTGGCGAGTCATGGGCCTCAACACCCAGGTAGCGGATGCCCAGTCCCTCGTAGGCCTCCGGGGTGCCTCTCCACCTGCTGTGTGAGGCATTGAGGACATGGGTGATGCCCAGGCGACGGAGCTCACGGCGGTTGTTGGCCATGTCCCTGTGTTAAACAGACATTAGAAGAGGAATGGGGAAGCCAAGATGCCTGGAACCTTCAGCCTAGATGCTGTTGTTGGCTACAAACCTCCACTGTACTCACTAATGCCTTATTTCAGAGGAAGGTGACAGACTTGGGGTCATGTCCTGTGAGCAGTGTTTGACAGGTCTGGAAATGATTGGGCTAGGGAAGAATCTGAGGGGGTGGGGTCAAGATGACTGTAATCAAATATTGGGACTGCTCCGAGGAAGTGGAATTTTCCTTGATCTGTCAGGCTCTAAAGGGTGGAACTAGGATCAAAGGATTCAAGATCCGGGAAATCAATGCTGAGGTTTCAGGTGAGGGAAGAGCATATTAAGAGAGAACTCTAGAGGAGCCAGGTTAGAGCACGTCAAGAAAGTAATTTTCCTGCCACCAGGGTGTCCAGGCAGAGAGACGTCCTCGGTGGACAGAGCCTGGAAACTGTGGAGGGATGTGTGCGTCAGGGGAGTTGTGGGACGTGCTCCTATTTTAGGTCTTTGCTAGGGCTATGTGGGTAATTTCACAGTAGAGTGTACCCAGTTTGTGCAGTACTCTAGATATGGCTCCCAGAACCAATAAACAAATGCAGGGTCTGGAGAGATGGCTCAGCAGTTAAGAGCACTGGTTGTTCTTCCAGAGGTTCCGAGTTCAATTCCCAGCCCCACATAGCAGCTCACAACTGTCTATAATTGGAGTTCCATGGGATCCAATGCCTTCTTCTGGGGTGCAGACAGACAAACATGCAGACAAAACACCCATATGCATAAAACACACAAATAAATAAATGCATGCATGAATAAATAAATCCCTGATAAACTAGATTAAATGGGTCTGCTTTATATTCTCCTTGATGCCTAGAAACCTCTTCTGTTTGCTAGTTACTCTAGGGCTCTTGTGTACTCTGATCTACAGTCATCCTCCGATACCATCTGGCCCATACCCTAGCAGCTTAGTGGTAGAAACCCCTCAGACAAGGTGGTCAGATACTAGCCTAGCCAAGACAGGCCACCGAACCCAACCCACAAACTGTTGGCATTCCTGTTTCTAACCTGGGTGACCTTGGTGCAGTCACAGCTTCTCCAAGCCCCCCTTTCCTCCTCTGTAACCCAGGGAGATGGACCCCCTAGCTCATAAAGCTACCGGGAGGACTAAGAAAGTGTCGTTAAAAAGAGAAAGCTCACATATTAGGGAGTGCGCCCCCTTTGATGGCTCTCTCTTCATGACCCTGGACTGTGGTGGCTTCGCTGGGTCTCCCCTTCAGCTTACTGTCTACCATTTCTGTCTTAGTGACTACCTTTGCTCAGAGCCACGCCCCAATAGCCGGAAGGTCAAAACAACTGTCTGGTCTAGACTGCTGGCATTTCATATGAGATCTTTTCTACATGAGTACCACAATTTCGTCAACAGAGTTTCTCTGTCCAGAGTGGGGTATTTTAATCAACACCCCCCCAATCCCTCAAGCCCTCCAGCTTCTACTCTTTGTTCATGTACCTACTCCCTTCACTCTTCAACCTGGAATTGGCAAGGTGAGTCCGTGTCTGCCTGCCACCTTTCTCCTTGTACACACACACACACACACACACACACACACACACACACACACACACACACACACACTCAGGCCTGGTCCCCCTGACGCCCATTACATACTGGTCTCCGAGGTAGAGGCCTGGCCAGACCTCGTCAGCATGGTTACAGGCTGTCTTGCCTGTGTAGAGAAGCCTCTCCAACTCAAAGACGTTGAGGAAGGGATGGTGAGCGGAGGACATCTCCTCCAGGCTCCCTCGAGTACGAACAGGGGACCTTGAGCTGCTGCGGGAGAAGCGGGCCATAAATGTCATGGAGGCCCAGAGCCAGTTACCGGGACACATCTTCAAGGTGGCAGGAGCTGTGTCTTGAGGGGTGGTGGGCTCGGTCACCAGGAAGCTGTTGCTGTAAGCAAAGGAGGGTCGGGTATACTTGAGTGAGTCCAGAAAAGCTATTTCCTTTCCTTCCCACGGGGCTGGGTCTGGAGGAGTAGGGCCTTCAGCAACAGAAGGCAAGGCTGGCCTAAGAGCTTAAATACCTCCTTTCTCTATCTGCTGTGGGTCGTTCCACTAAAGCTCTGGCTCTGTCACCCAAGGAGGTGGGAGTCACATGTCCTTGTTTACGAGAAGGAGTTGCCCAGCTGCTGTTTCTCCTCCATCTCCCCACCCCCACAGCCAATAAACCCAGCAATACACGCGCGCGCGCGCGCACACACACACACACACACACACACACACACACGTTGGACACTTTGGTGCTTCTACACACTGCCGGGACACTTGCCAGCCCAAATCTGGGTCTCATCTGGCTGGGGTTATAGGCAGAGCATCTAGGGAACTGGGGATAGGGATGGAAGCAGCGGTAGAGCCAGCCAGAGAGAATCATCAGGAAGATAACAGCAGCTGGGACCATGACATATGCCAGACATGTCTCCTGGGTGCCGGAGAGATGAAGCACCTTAACCCATCCCTGCCCTGCTTGTGGCCAAGCTTGTCACGGGGAAGGCTATCAGGAGGGCGAGAGTAGGGAATGATGCAAAGAGGAAAATTGACTTTGGGGAGAGCCGCTGGAAGAGGCTTCAGGCTGTGCACACAAGCCTGTGAGTGGGAGGAGCGAGCCCCTCCTCTGGCTAAACCTCATCTCTAAGGAGAGAAGTCTGAGTCAAAGCAGGCTTGGAGCTTTGTGTCTGTGTCTGGTGGGGGTGGGGTAGAAGTGGAAGAAGCAAGTGGGAGAAGATGGGGCAGGGGGTGGGGTGGGCAGGAGATAAGAGATCCCGCAGGCCCAGGGGCAGCTGAGAGGTTCAGAATGGTCACCTTTGTTGCCGGTGGTGTCAGCTGATCCTGGACACTACATGGAGCAGTGTCAGCCATGAGGGGCCTAGCAGGTGTGTCTCGGAGTACCTGTAGAGAGTGGGCTCCTGCCTGCGCCTCCCCTGAAGGAGTCTGCCTTTGAGGTTTGCCCTAGGACATTTGGCCAGCCCGACGACTGGAGACCCCTGGTCTTCAATTCCAGCGGTGGTCTTGCCTTTTTGCAAGGGTGGGCTAACCTGCTGAATTCCCTCCCATTCCCTTTGCTGCCATCTGCCTTAGGGACCTCAACTGAATGTCCAGCAGTAAGAAGCCATCTTGGCCCATGGCCATACAGTGATCCCATCCCACACTCTCAGCCAGGCCTATCTCTCTCTTCTCCCAGGGTCAGGAGCCACCAATCTCTCAGGAAACACCACAGACTAGGACAGTGGGATTGCTCCTAGTAAGGGATGAGATCATATTCAGGAGTTCAGGAACAGGTAGGTTTTCAAAGGCTGGGTTAGAAGAGGCACAGAAATCTAGCATTAGAGTAGACACATCACCACCACCTCACCCCCCCCAACATCTACCTCTCCTCCTGGGCCTCAAAGACACCCCCTTTCCCACCACCACCACCACCACCACCACCACCAACAACAACAACAACAACCTTCCTCAGAATAGATTCCTTAGTGATGATGAGAGGTGAGGAGCTGGAAGGAGAGCAGAAGCAGGGAGCAACATTCCTCGGGTCTGGGTCTGTTCCTCCTGGTGTGGAGGAGCCTGGCTCAGTCTGGAACACACCCCTGGGCCTTCTCCAATCCATTTAACCCTCCACCAGAGGCTCCGGCCCCTGCCCCCCTCCCTGCATCTGCTGTCGCGGTAGTAACAGGTTCCTGGCTGTCGCCTTAACCCTGTGACAATCCAGACAGTCAGGCACTGAGGAGAAACGAGACGCGTGGCAATGCCCCTATGTCCCTGTTCCGCTCCGACCCCCGTCCCCTCGCCCACAAGTCCCTACCTCCTTGGTCGCGAGGGTCTCAGATCCCGAGGCGGCCTGCGGGCTCCCGCAGTCCGGCGCCCATGGCTCCAGCGCGGTTCCCCGCCGCTGCGCCGTCGCCCCGGCGCGCAGGTGGATCGCAGCTATTTTTAAGCCATGACACGCACATCGAAGCAGGTTCCTATCGGTGTGCGCCCTGGTGACACCCAGGGACACCGTCTCACGCAGCGGTGGGAGCCGCCACACCACAGCGACACAGCCCGCCCCTGTTTACAGCCCCACGCAGCCCCGCAGCCCCGCCTGGTCTGCACGCCAGGGCTGCTGCCCGGCAGGCCAATGGTAAAGCCTTGTGCAAGCCTTCTCAGGCAGGGTCTTCACACTGCTCGCTCTTCCCAGACAGAATTAATGAGTCACAGACAGTACCTGCTCTCCTCATCCATACGATCTCTCTAGAGAACAATCCTCAGCCACCCTTACTATTAATAGCGTTTGCCATATGCTAAATGCTTCACCTGTCTTAGTGAGTTTTATACTCATCAGCAGGCATCTTCACCTGCATTTTGTGAAGGAAAAGACGGAAGTATAGAGAGACTAAGCCCAGATCACCAGCTAGGTACTGGCAGAGCCGAGCTTCCGATGATGGTAGCGAGACTCTGAAGTCCGTGTCATGACCTGTCCCAACCGTGCTTCTCTCATAAGGAGTATGCATCTTGGGGTACATTCAGAAAGCCACTTCCACATGTTCAGTGCACGGTGCTCTTCCTTATCCCTGAAGAAATTAATCTTCATTTCTTTCTCACAAGCTTGTCTTTTGGTGGTATTCACCAACACCTATTTCTCTATGGGTCAACACCAAGGTCTTAAGCATTCTGAGTCAAGGTCGGGATTGCCTTTCCTTTTTTTCTTGGGGGGGGGGAGGTTTGAGACAGGGTTTCTCTGTAGCTTTGGAGCCTGTCCTGGAACTAGCTCTTGTAAACCAGGCTGGTCTTGAACTCACAGAGATCTGCCTGCCTCTGCCTCCCGAGTGCTGAGATTAAAGGCGTGCGCCACCTCCGCCTGGCTAAGCTATTGCCTTTCCTAAATGTCTCCCTCACTGCTTATCTTAGCGTTTCTTTTGTTGAGATGAAACACCATGAACAAAAAGCAAGTTGGGGAGGAAAGGGTTTATTTGGCCTTACACTTCAACAGTACTGTTCATTATTGAAGGAAGTCGGGACAAGTACTCAGACAGGGCTCCAGGAATCTGGAGGCAGGAGAGGATGCAGAGGCTATGGAAGGGTATTGCTTACTGGCTTGCTCCACATGGCTTGCTCTGCCTGTTTTCTTATAGATCCCAGGACTCCCACCAGGGATGGTCCCATCCATGAAGGGCTGATCCCTCCCACATCAATTACTAATTAAAAAAAAAAAAGAAAATGACTTATTGACTTGCCTATTGATCAGTCTTATTGGAGGCATTTTCTCATTAAAGGATCCCTCCTTTTCAGGTGACTTTAGCCTGTGTCAAGCTGACACAAAACCACCCGGCACGCTGCATGGAGAGGCTCAGGATAGAGAACAAGAATGAAGGTGATCAGATGGTGCCATTGGGAAGCAGGCAAAGCTCTAGCTGTGACCTAGAAGGAAGGCAGGAGACAGGTAAACAGGGTTAGGGCAGGTAGGATGTGAAGACAGTAAGAGCTATGGTTGAGGTTTGGAGCTGGAGCATCCCCAGTTGTGAGAATAGGTGAGACTATATCTGTGAGCCAAAGGAAGTATCATCAGTCACAACCCCAGCTGCCCCAAGTCTTGGGGACAGTTAGACACCTCCAAAGGCTGCCCTTTGACCCAGCAGGTAGTTTACATCCTGTCCTTTTCTTCCCTAAAGAAGCAGGCTTGGCGGGCGGTGGTGGCGCACGCCTTTAATCCCAGCACTGGGGAGGCAGAGGCAGGCGGATCTCTGTGAGTTCGAGACCAGCCTAATTTACAGAGCTAGTTCCAGGACAGGCTTCAAAGCCACAGAGAAACCCTGTCTCGAAAAACCAAAATAAATAAATAAATAAAGAAAAAAAGAAAGAAGCAGGCTTTCATTTTAACTTCCTCCATCTCTCCTTGTCCTTTTTCATCATGACATTTTTCATAGAGATGAAATCCTCATTGTCTGAAATTATTGACCTGAGAAGTCTGAGATTTTAATTATTAGGTCTAGGAAAACATCCCATGAAATAAGTTGTGAAAGACCTTTTAATTTTGGGAGGTGGAGGCAAAAAGATCAAGAGTTTAAGGCTAGCCTCAGTTACATTGTGATTTTTTTGAGGTCAGCCTGGGCTACATGAGACCTTGCCAAAAAAAAAAAAAAACCCAAAAAACCAAAAAACTGTCTAGGAATATAGCATCATTAGTAGTGTATTTGACTGGCATGCATGTAATCCTAGCATTCAGTTGGATCAGAAGTTTATGGGATTGTTTTTTGCTCCATCGTAAGTTAGAAGTTTGTGGATAAAGCTGTTCTCAATTTTGTTGCTGTTGCTTGCTTGTCCTGATACAAGGTTTTGCCTACCGTAGCCTAGGTTGCCCTTGAACCTTTGAGCTTCCAGTCCCATCCTCCTAAGTGGGGGATTACAGGTGTATGTCACCATGCCTGGCTCTCTGACCCCCAGGGTTTTTATTTACTTGTTTTGCAAGATTTCTGCTCCAACCTGACATTGCACTTTTCCTCTGAAATACGTTTCAAAGCACATCACAGAAAGCCAGGGCATCTGATGCTACAAGTCACCAGAGAAGCTCTTCATGGACAGCATCTCCACGAAGGTGATTTTCATGAGTTGACCCAGTTGGTTAGATGGTTTTTTGTGTGTAAGTAGAAGATCTGTGATGCTCTAAGGTAACACCCTAATGATAAGAGTGGAGTAAGGGAACGAGTGAGTTACCACGGAAAGATATGGGAGGAGGTAGGATATGGGAAGGAAGGCAGGAAAGAGAAATAGCACGAGTCATCTGTCGATCCCTTGGGCTTCATAGACGTCGGTTCATTTAATCCCGCTCCCATTTTAAGCAGGCATAATCTTCAGCGAATGCTCCAGGAGACTGATGTTAACTGTGCTAGGTAACCCATTCACAGCTAGTTGGAGCCAGAGCACAGGTTCAAACCGAGACCATCTTATTTAAAATTGCACCTTTTCAAGATTAGAAGGAAGAACCACACTTTCTTCTCTTTCCTTTCTTTCTTCCTTCCTTCCTTCCTTCCTTCCTTCCTTCCTTCCTTCCTTCCTTCCTTCCTTCCTTTGTTTCTTTCTTATTTACGGCAAATGTTTTTCTGGATCTGCTCTATTCCTATTTCCCTGGTTTATGAAGATTTCTTTAAAGGGCCTAGGTTTACTTCCTGTGCTTAAACCCCTGTTCATTGCAGTAGAGGTTATGAGTGAGTATATGAACAGAACAGAGGTGAACTAGAAACTGCTGAGAAAGGGATAGCTCTGGGGTTAGCTCAGCCACAAGTGGTGGCACACTCTTGTGCCCTGGAGGTGGAAGGGTGCGGAAGAAGTTCAAGATAGTTTTCTGCTACATTGTCTTTCTTTTGCTAGCCTGGGCTAGGAGACTCTAAGTCAAAAAATTTCCAGTTCTTGCAGGGCAGGGGTGGTGCATGGCTTTAATCCCAGCACTCAGGAGGCAGAGGCAGGCAGATCTCTGAGTCTGAGGCCAACCTGGTCTACAGAGTGAGTTCCAGGACAGCCAGGGCTACACAGAGAAACCCTGTCTCCAAAACCCAAACCAAACCAACCTATCAACCAACCAAGCAACTAATCAAACAAATAACACAAAACAAAAATTCCCAGGGCTGAAATAGATAAATAAGGAGCAGTTTTTTTTAAAGGTTCTTGAAATAAATGATCCTCCTGCTTGTATACTTAAATCTTTTTTTAAAAGATTTATTTATTTATTATGCATGCAATGTTCTGTTAACATATACACACCAGAAGAGGCACCAGATCTTACTATAGATAGTTGTGAGTTACCATGTGGTTGCTGGGAATTGAACTCAGGACCTCTGGAAGAACAGCCAGTGCTCTTAACCTCTGAGCCATCTCTCCAGCCCATTAAATCTTATATACAAAGAGAGCGTGTCAATAAGAGTAGACTGTTAAAAAAATAACACACACACGAAGGCAGATGATCAAATAAATATTAAATAGTAATTATTGCTACAGTTGTCTGACTTTAGGTACATCTTAACATACACCAGCTAATTTAATCTCTTAAATGATATCAATTCTGTTTTACAATTGAGGAAACGGGTCCTAACCTGTGGTCATAAGCCCACTCTGAAAAGGCCATGAGCTAAGTGGGATTTGAGCGTGGACTTTAATAAAACCAGGGCCATTTTAAACTAAAGTTGGCCTCAAACCTTTGTATTAAGAGAAAACAGAACAGCGATAGTTAACTGTGTCCGGTGGTACTGTGCCATGCTTTCAGCAAACTTCGAATTTCTCTCAAGAAATTGGAGGCTTTTAACTATTCTCCAGCTTCCAGTCCAGTCCCCGCGTGGCTCCACAGATGCGGGGGAGGGGGAGGGGGGGTAAGAGGAGGAATCTGAGAGGCCTGGAGGAGTCTCCAGGGGAAACTCTCCGCCTACACCCCTTCCAGCCGCGCCCTAAAATGCCCCGCCCATCTTTTCCTGGTGAAGTCTGAAATCGACACAGGTTTAAAGGATGAATTCACCTAAAAAGTCAAAGCTGGTTTTATATTACTGTCCCTCCCTCCCTCCCTCCCTCCCTCCC
>PVIU01025218.1:0-24122 GCA_004026605.1 Ondatra zibethicus
GTGGGTGGATGAGATGGGTGGGTGGGTGGGTGGGTGGATGGGTGGGTGGGTGGATGGGTGGATGGGTGGCTGTATAGGAAGGTAAATAGACAATAGATAGATAGATAGACAGACAGACAGAGGACAGACAGATGGATAGAAAATGAAAAAAATAGAGGGATTTGAATAAGTCAATTACTTGGTTATACGAGAAGTTATATCACACAATAAGATTCCCCATTTGTGTATCAATAAAGACCCAAGACCCCATAATCATTAAATTCAAAATCCAAAGACTCTAAAAACTCATTTTTTTAATAAGTCATTTGACCACAAAACTCAGACTTGAACCAAACTGAAATTTGACATGGAACCCCAAATTTAGAGTCTTTATTTCCTTCACTGAGTATAGATATCCATCTACTTTATTCCAGACATGTTAATGTGTTTGTAAGAGTCTGCCCCAGGCCCATTGGAGGGGTTATAGAAACACATGGTGTGTGCAACTCAAAAATGCCAGCGTGACAAATTTGGCAGCACCTCTGTGAGGAAGGGAGTCACCCACGGAGCCTGTTGGCCTTTAGTCTTTATCCAGAAAGTTCCCAGGCCATGAGGGAAGAATATGATGCTGAAGAGGAAGGCACTCTAATAAAACATAATTCAAGATCACAGAATAAGAGATGTACAGAACCCCATCGCAGGGACCTGTGTGAGGGAGAGGCCTGGAGTTCTGGTCCTCTCCTGAGCTGCAGAGAGCCTTGCTAATGACTGGCTCAAGTGATGGAGATGATTCCCTGAGAGCCCAGAAGCATCTGGCACAGAGTGCTTCAGTAACTCTGGTCAGTAAGTGAAAACCAGTGATTTCAGTGTGACTCTGCACGCCCACCCCCATCCTCTCCGGACATCCGGTCGCACTGCGCTCTCTGATACTCAGAGTGCTCCTGATGGCGTGCCAGTGACAAACGGACAAAGCACAAATACAGAAAGGAGGACACTTTTCTGTCCGCCCCCACAGTGACCACAACCTCACCCTGGACTCACTCCACACAAGGGCCCAAGTCCAGAACTCATGCAAATACAGCCCGCCTCCCACAGCCCTCACCCAGGAAAGGGTGGTCTCTCTGAGCCTAAAATCCCCACCTACGGAGAACTGCTCCCCATCCCAAAACAAAGCAGTGGGGGGGGGGAGAAAAATCATACTAGAGACCGTTCAGCCTGAATTTACTGTGTTCCTGTAGGATGGGGCGGGGGCTTGTAATAAACCAGGACTGCAAAGTGAAAACTCATTAAAGCTGTTTGTCACACAGGGACCCAGGTGGCAGCAAGAGCACAGTAAAGAAGATCAACAAGGACAAGTCCATGGGGCAGAGGTGGGATCACTTCGTCACGGCGCCCAAGGTAACCTTAGCCCACCCACCTTGAAAGCCCAAGCCCCAACCAGGGAGAAGCGTGCATCCCACAGTCAGTCTACGATGGGAAAGGTTCATTTATAAAAGTCTAGGTGATTTCCCAAGCAGAGGAAAAAAACCACATGATTCTGGATATTTTTTTTGTAAATTTTAATTAAAATAGTTATCTGGGGATTATAGGAAAAATGACATTTGGCCAGACACACTAGAAAAGGAGAGGAAACACAGGGCTGGGCACCTGTTACTAGAAGGAAACTGACTCAACTCACTCTGTCTTTTAGTGAATAGTTCTCTCTCTCTCTCTCTTTCCCTCGCTCACTCGCTCTTGCTCTCTCTCCCCCTCCACTCACTAGATAGGATATTCTTCCAAGTCACATGTGTCTTCACTATTAAGAAGGTATTCTGAAGTCTGTTACCTTCAGCCCAAAGCTTTGCCCACCCTCAATGCCCAAGGACATCTACTCAACAAATGAGCACCCAGATAATAGCAACATCAAATGGAGAACGCAGCTATGCAGCTGGGTGGATACAGATCCTGTCCCTCACACACAGAAACAATACAGTGCCCACCACACATGCCACACAGTGCCCACCACACCTCACACACAGAGCCCACCCCACCTAACACACAGTGCCCACCACACCTCACACACAGCGCACACCCCACCTAACACAGTGCCCACCACACCTAACACACAGTGCCCACCACACCTCACACACAGAGCCCACCCCACCTAACACACAGTGCCCACCACACCTCACACACAGCGCGCACCCCGCCTAACACAGGGTGAGTGAGAAGCTCAAGGAAAGGATGAGCAAACTCACTGGAAAGTGAAGATCGGAACAGACAAGAAGGCACTTGAAGTGAAAGCAGATGCCGTGAATTTGATCTCTAGGATCTACATGGTGGAAAGAAAGAACCAACTCCAGCAAGTTTGCCTTCTCTCTCACACACACACACACACACACACACACACACACACTCGTGCCCCTAATATGTGCATGTTTTGGGAAACACTTCTCAGCATACTGACAAAAAGGCCAATTTCTTTAACTGTTACTCCATGCTACCGTCCTAACATCCCACAGGGCCCCTCTCTTCCACTCTGATGGGAGAAGTTGTCGGAGCTTAGAGAGGGTCACCTTGGGCCTGTGTGTTAAACATAAGGTTCTTCAGGGTCACATTCCCCATAATAGGACTGTTCCGTTGTTCCCTGCTCTGTCATCGGCATCCTCGAGGACCCGAAAAGCACCAGCCTTTGTTTTCTCACACAACGTTGCTATGGAGACACTGTATGCATCTGTCTCTAGAGACCCACAAAGCAGCAGGAGCCATGAGCCTCAGGATAGAAAAAAAAAGTTTCTACATTTCTACAGAATGTTCAGTGCTGCTACTGTCGAATCCTCCCAATCAAGTGTCCTGCAGAGCTTGTGGGCCACGCCCTGGCAGTGGTGTGGTCCAGTCTGGGGGCAGCAGGACACTGGACCACACAGCCTGGCTCGCCCCACTCTGTGACTTTGGGCAGCCCTTTCTTCTCCTCCCCTGACCTCAGTTTATCCCTCTGTTAAGTGGAGCCCTAGAAAGACACCCTAGCCAAGAGTCCCCCATTGGTTTTTTAACATGTTTAGACCTCATCAGTAGCAGACAGGGTCCTGAGGGAAATCTTGTGGATGGAAAAACCAAGCTGAGTGGAACCAGCAGGGAGTGGTGAAGTCTGTGGCAAAATGAAGCCAGCGGCAAAATGAAGCCAGCCAAAAGGAGGGCTGAGAGACTCTCATCACAGCATGCAAATGGGACCCCAGGAAGGCTTCATTATTGTCAACAAAAGCCAAACACTATAAAAGTCTCCAAATTTGTAAAAATAAAAAATAAAAAAAAGAAAAGACAAAAACCCCAAAAGGAAGGGAGAAGGGAGGGAGGGAGGGAGACAGAGAGAGGGAGAGAGAGAAAAAGGAAAGAAAAGAAAAAGAAAAAGCCAGTCCCTCCTGAGACAGAATATGGCAGCTAGCTGGGTCACATCACTCCTGAGCAAACTGTGAAAGCCAGAAAGGCACCTGGGGACTGAAGTCAGGGAGAGTCAGTTCGATAAAGGGCAAATGACAGGCTGAAGCCCATCACATGCCCCCAGCATTCTATCTTCCCCTCACTCTCAGTCAGAAGTGTCAGCCCCTCACTTGGGTCCCTGGCTGGGGTGGCTAATTGAATGTTAATTAGTGATAACTGCAGGAACACAGGATGAAATCCCATCTCAGGGAGGGGCATGAACACAGCCATTACCAAGTTCCTTTTGTGGCCACCTCGGTCCATCCCCACTGTGTCACAAATGAGGAAACTGAGGCAGAGTGATCTAGTCCCTGAGACAGAGTCTGTTAAGCCCTGTGCTCCAGCGCCAAGGACTCAGAAGTGGCTGCTGACGCAGGAAGGTGACCTCTGTGTGTCCCTGCCATCCCTGAGCTCTGACGTCCTCCCTCACAGGGTGGCAGGGGTCAGGCTGACCGGCTCCTGGTCAGGACAAGGGAAGCCTCCTAACTGCCATAAGCTCTCGATGTGGAATTCTCCCCTCACTGTCCTTCCGTAACCCTGAAACTGACTTGGAGAACTGGATGAAGCCAGTCCAAACTCCGGCCCCCCAGCCTGTTGCATGCCGAGGTCACCTTCTGTCTGTGCAAATTTTTGCCAGAAAACATGGGTAAAGAAGCAAAGCAAAGGAAGGAATGGGAGGAGATAGATCACTTCCTAACTATAACCCCAGTAGCTCAAACACTGAGAAAAACAATTAATAAATGGGACCTCCTGAAATTGAAAAGCTTCTGTAAAGCAAAGGACACGGTCAACAAGACAAAACGACAGCCTACAGAATGGGAAAAGATCTTCACTAACCCCACATCAGACAGAGGCCTGATCTCCAAAATATACAAACAACTCAAGAAACTGGTCATCAAAAGAAAAAATAATCCAATAAAAAAATGAATTAAACAGAGAACTCTCAACAGAGGAATCTAAAATGGCCAAAAGACACTTAAGGAAATGCTCAAAATCCTTAGCCATTAGAGAAATACAAATCAAAACAACTCTGAGGTTCCATCTTACACCTGTAAGAATGGCCAAGATCAAAAACACTGATGACAACTTATGCTGGAGAGGTTGTGGGGAAAAGGGAACACTTCCACATTGCTGGTGGGAATGCAAGCTGGTGCAGCCCCTTTGGATGTCAGTGTGGCGATTTCTCAGAAAATTAGGAAACAACCTTCCTCAAGACCCAGCAATACCACTTTTGGGTATATACCCAAAAGATGCTCAACCGTGCCACAAGGACATGTGCTCAACTATGTTCATAGCAGCTTTGTTTGTCATAGCCAGAACCTGGAAACAACCTAAATGCCCCCCGACCAAAGAATAGATAAGGAAAAAGACATGATCTCCTGAGTAAACTGGGAGCATGAGGACCTTGAGGGAGGGTTGAAGGGGAGAGGAGAAGAAGGGAGGAGAGCAGAGAAAAATGTAGAGCTCAATAAAAATCAATAAAAAGGTGAAAAAATAATTAACTCAATAAAATTATGAAGTATAAAAAAGACTCCCTTTTTTACTTCCTCCCTCCTTCCTGTCCCCCTTTCCTTCCCCCCTTTCCCTTCCTTTATTTACCCATCCTCTCTGACATCCCTCTTTTTTCTCTTTTTCCTTCAGACCAAGAAATTCAAAATCCCCACAATTCGCACAGCCAGCCGCAAACCCAGCCGGCGAGGCTCCACTCTCAGTCTGACCCGGACCAGTGGGGGTTCTTCTCCCCAGAGCAGCATGATTTCTGTGAACCCTGGCTCTGATGAACGCCCAAGTGTGGTCACGCAGGCCAGCAAAGACATTGAAGACAATGAGTCATGGTCAGTTAAGCAAGATGAAGAAATTCTGCACATCCGTAAGTCCTACCTAAGATCCCACCACTGTCTGCCTTTTTCTTTGTAGTCTCTGAACCTCTCCTGCCTTCCCTCCAGCCCCTCTCGGCAGAGACACAGAGGTCAAAGGTCTCGACCACCTGCCTTGTTCTACATCTTTGGGTCCCTTGACAGTCCCTGCCTGCCCCAAAAGGCTGAAAATGTCCCCTTTAAATTATGTCGCCCTGAGCCATTCCCCCACAGACACAGCCACAATCACCATTAACTTTCATAACACTTGGAACTATATTTTTATTTATCTCGTTTTTCTGTAAAGTTTTATTCTTTCCACATTTCATAAGTATAGAAATTATGGTTGAGATATTCCTACCTTATTTTCCCACGTTCTTCAAATCCAGCCCCTGGTTTTTACACAGGTTTACAGATGTGTCATTTTGTGCTTGGTTTGGGCTCTTTTTGTGTCCGAGAGATACAACAAGTGCTGTAAAGCTGCGGCTCCCGGTCCTCCGGCCTCAGTCTCTGGACACTGGATTAAAGGTGTACGTATGTCACCATGCCCAGCTAAAGGCACCGCCCATCTTAACCATACGTTGTTAGATGTATGAGCCAACAACCTCCCAAAGCTGACAAAACACATCTCTGCATCCATCGTCACAGTCTGACTTTTGTTGTTGCTTTTGCTTTTGCTTTTCTGGGGGACCCACAACCCAACTCCCAAATAAATACAGGGAGACGTAATTCTTACTTACAAATGCCCGGCCTAGCTTGGCTTGTCTCTCACCAGTTTTTCTTAGCTTAAATTATCCCATCTACCTTTTGCCTCCAGGCTTTTTCCTTTTCTTACTTTTGTAATCTTCCTTTCACTCCTACTCTGTGGCTGGCTGTGTGGCTAGGGGGCTGGGGGCTGGGGAGCTGGTGAGCTGGGAGGTTGGGGGGCTGGGAGGCTGGGGGGCTGGCCCCTTCTTTTCTTACTCCTTCCTCCCCTCCTCCCAGATTTCTCCTTCTATTTATTCTCTCTGCCTGCCAGCCCCGCCTATCCATTCTCCTGACTCCCTATTGGCTGTTCAGCTCTTATTAGACCAATCAGGTGTTTTAGACAGGCAAAGTAACAAAGCTTCACAGAGTTAAACAAATGTAACATAAAGGAATGGCACACATCTTTGCATCATTAAACAAATATTCTACAGCATAAATGAATGTTTAGCTTAAAATCTTAAAATAATATTCTACAACAACTTTAAAATGCTTCTATCAACCCATCAGAAGACATGCTCATCCATTGTCCCCGTCCCTCTCCCGCCTAAACCTGAGAACCACAAATCTAATTTTCTACACAGAGATGTGTGTTCTCTCTTATCCATGACCTTTAGTTATTCACATTTGGATTTAGAGTCCTTAGGAGTCTACTGAAAGCTATGGGTCTTCATTTAAGGAAGAAATCCAAAACCATGAATACTATCCAAGGGTAAGGAGACCTCTGACCTCAGGAAGAGAGACTTGCAACTGGATTCCACAAACCATGTCAAATATTCTCTCAGGATTTCCTGCATTGAGCAAGTATAATAAAATCAGATATGTAGAGGGGCCTCAGTGGATAGAAGTACCGTCCCTGCAAGAGCGAAGATCTTGACTTCAAATCCCCAGAGCGATACAAAAGTCAGATGCATGGCTCAAGTATCTGTAATCCCGGCATCCCCACAGCAAGACAGGAGGCCAAGGCAAAATTATTCCTGGGAGCTCATGGGCTAGTTTGCCTCATATACATGGTAGGAAAATGGCAAAAAGATCCTGTCCTTAACAGGTGGAAGATGAAGTTTGACTTCTGAGCCAGGCTGGCCTGGGAGGAACTGGCAAAGACTGGGTGCCGTTTAGATTCAAGGAGATCAGAGTGGACCGAGGGTCTGGATAGTACCTGGCTTATCAGAGCCAAAGTGCAAAACTCCAGAAGTTCAGGGAGTCAGGGCCCAAGGAAGACTCAGCTCTCAAAGCCACTCTCTGGATGGAAGTGAGTGAGAGATTGATTCCTCTGAATTTCTGGAACCTTCTTCCTTCAATGTCTGTGTGTTGCAAGCGCAGGATGTGGAAGGAATGTGGTGGTAGTGCATGTAAGGAAAACAAGGAAGGCAGTAAACAGGGAAGCTATGAGTAGCAAGATGACTGAGATCAGAGGTAAGAGGAAGACAATGACCGTGAGGGCTGAGCCGGAGAGACGCCTCAGTCTTCCCGTCGGGTTGGAGTGGTGCTAGCTCAGCTAGGATGGTCCACAGAAGCATCTCTCATCCCGATCATTGAGCTAAGATCTGAAGACGTGGGGCTTTCACCACTTTCCATCACTAAGAAACCTGAAGGAACTGCTTGAGAGAGGTGGGGTTTGTTGTGCTGCAAGGGTTTCGTTTCATGGGCACTGACATCATTGCTTCAGAAATATGGCAAAGGAGAGTATTGCTCAGAGGTTCCCACCTCGCAGTGACAGGGAGCCGAGTGAGCAGAAAGGAAGGGGCTGGACCAAGGCGTCCTGTGAGATATGTGCTCCCGCTAACCTACTTCCTCCAACTACACCAGGTCTCTTAGCAGCTTGTTCAGCAGGAATCGCCATTGGATTAGCACACTGGGCCATTGGATTAGCACCCTCCTGACTCCTGCTGTCCTTCTCAACTGCACCATGCACTGGAGCCCAAGCCTTCAACACACGGAGGGTTATTTCACTTCAAAATCGTGGCAAGGGTCCACTGTGGGGAAGGGTGTGGAAGCCCCAAGCCTGTCTGAAAATCAGTCAGTAAGAGGCAGAAATGAGGACAATGTCGTCATGTCTTAGATTCCTCCCAAAAGAAGTGTAGGGATCTGAATGTTGACGCAAAAACTTAGTTTTCAAAGGCTGACACTCTCCTCAAATCAGGCAAAATACAATTGTGATCTGGATTCGGCCAGTTTGGAAAATAGTCATGGTTTCCCAAACAATATTTCTTGTCAGAATCTGAGACTGCAGCAGAGTTTATGATCCTTAAGGGGGCTGGAAAGACGGCTCAGTCAGTTAACCGCGTGCCAAGCAAGCATGAGGATATCAGTTCAATCCCCTCACCCACCAAAAAAGCTGGTGCCTAACAGCAATTTCAGTGCCCAGCAGAGAGAGACAAGAGGGTCTCTAGGCTTTGCTGGCCAGGCTGTCTAGTCAGTCAGGAAACTCCAGGTTCAGTAACAGATTCTTGTCTCAAAACATGGGGTAGAGATCAAAGATATCCCATATTGACCTCTGGCCTCATGCATGCCCACACATGAGTATGTATGGAGAGAGAGAGAGAGAGAGAGAAACAGGTATACATCACAAGCAAAAATAAATTAATTCTAAAAAACCCTTCAAGGTCTATCAAATCAGGTGGATCTCTGTAGCCAAGAATCATGGGATGGTTTTAAGTCAGGGAGTGTGACCTGCTAGACCCTATGAGCTGCTCCTTCTGGAGCAGAATGGGATCCCTGTCTGCCCCCCCGACTCATGCACCGTCCTGTCTCCTGTTCCATCAGACCTGCAGAAGCTCCTGGAGATGGTCCAGGAAGATGCCCGAAGAGCGATCATGCTGATGACTGAGCTGCAGAAGAAAGTTCCCAGGTACGTTCCCTTAATTCAGTCAAAGAGCCATGACAGCCACAGTAGCAATCACCAGCTAGCGATCCAACTAGTACACTGAGCTGTGTACTTTGTATGTGTGGACTCCCCTGGATTCTTACAACAACCCCTAGAGGAGGAAGCAACTACCTTTACAAACGAGGCAGAGAGGCTAAACGACTTGCTAACGGCTGCACAGCTGGTGGGTGGTGACATAAATCTAGAACTTTCTAATGTCTTGATCACTCTCTCTGTCCGGGACCCTGTGGGCTGGTACTCACCCTTCTCATGAGTATTTATGACTATGTGTAAACTATGTGCGCAAGGGAGAACTTGGAAACTTAAGATTTAAAAACCTAGGGTTTTTACATAAAATAACACTGCTGTCGATGTTGGCCAGAGAAGCTGCTTCTGCAGTGGGCAGTAGTTAATGCAGAGACTCAGAACTCTTCACAGCGATGAGCACAAGTGATTGTGCTTTGGATTGCTTGATTCTAAATGAGAGGCATCTATCAACTTCCTGCCAAGGCTCGTGGAACAGTACAAAAGAGGGGGTAAAAAGAGGGTAAGAGCTGGAGGGTGGGGAGGTGTGCCTTGGAATGCTGTCTTCTGGAAAAGGCTATGGCATTCATAAACGTCCTGCAGCTGTGGTGACACGCATAAGATCCCAACAAGATCAAGCCATCATGATCAGTCAGCATTCCAGCAGGCAGTACTAATTAGACTCAGTGGGTTACACAAAAAGAGGGGGATGCTGGAGAGATGGCTCAGAGGATAAGAACACTGACTGCTCTTCCGGAGAGGTCCTGAGTTCAATTCCCAGCAGCCACATGGTGGCTCACAGCCATCTGTAATGAGATCTGGTGTCCTCTTCTGGTGTGCAGGCAGAACATTGTATACATAATAAATAAATCTTTATAAAGAGAGGGGAACATGGAGGTTGGAAGGCATGTGTTGAGGGGTGTCCAGTAGGGGGGTTAGGAGGAGGGAGTTTGGATGAATATGGTCAAGATACATTATTTCCAGGAATGGAGTTGCCAAAAATAAGTAAAAGAGCTTTGAGTTAGAAATCACTCAGTGTGCAAAGCCTTGGGCTCAATCCCCAGCACTGCAGGGGAAAAAAAAAAAAGCAGAGAAACAAAATATAATACAAGCATGGCGGCCATGCCTGTGATCTCATCACTCAGAAGAGGGAGGGGGGAAGATCTTGAGTTTGAAGCCAGCCTGGGCTACATAGCAAGACCCTAACACAAAAAGGGTTATTGGTCTAGAAACTCATGAGAGTTTCTTCTTTCTCTGGGAGAAACTTTAAGCTGAGATTTGAGATGAGGTCAGCCGGGGAAAGGCCTGCCTGTCAAAGGCGATTGACACACTTGGCAGAGGAGGATGGAAGATTCAGTCAGCCATGCGCAGTCAGCTGTGTGCAGACCACAGCATCATCAGGGAGCGGGACACGGCCAGAATGGGACAGAGAAAAGCATGCATTGGTGAGGGACTTCATCTTAGAAACCCTCGCCTGGAGGGTTTGTAGCCTTACCCTAAAAAGCATGGGTGTCCTGGATGCTCCCAGCAGCAGCTAGAACAGCTGGCTCATAAGAGGGTATCGTTGAACTTGAAGCTGAGGTGTCCGTCTTCTGGGGAAAAGTCCTGCCCATGGACCTGCGGCCTCTATAAATTCTCCAGAGAGAATTCAGGGGGGAGTCAGAGATCCTGTCTCCAGTGTAAATCCCTCTGAGCAAGCAAATTACTTAAAGAAAATAAACGGAGCCCAAGAAGAGGTTTATCATGAGCCTCCGCCGACTTGGACACCAGCCATGACTTATTGGTTCTTGTTAGTGCTGTAATTACCCTTCTCCCGATGTTTTCGAATACATCACACCCCACCTCTGTGTGTTAATGATGAATCTGTCTGCTGCAGCCTCAACTCAGACCCACCCCCTCAGAATGCATGTGGAGGCGTTCTGAGACAGGTGACCCATAAGGCACTCACCCAGTCAGCAGTAGTGACAGACAGAGGTGACAAACTCAAAGGCTCACAGCTTGAGTATAGCTTCTGAGTCAGATGCGACGCTGAGGATCAATGTCTCGGTCCCAAGCGTCTGTGGAAATGAGATTATGAAGCACCAAGGTACAGCTTTGGGACCCCATAGACTAGCGAGTATCTCCATCCCATGACTCAATTTCTGTGTGATCATGTTGCTTCCCCTGAGTCTTGCCGCAATACTGTAAAAAGAAGCACCTTAGCAACTTACCCAAAATGGCTGTAGTGAGAATTAAGTCATACTGTGCTTGCAAAGTCCTAGGTATTTTCCGGAAGTCGCGTCCATCTCCATGAGTCCTCAGAGCATCTAGGGATAGAATGCATTTATTAATACTCCAGCTTCTTCTTGGCACTCAGTTAGCAGCCAATAGTTGCAGCAGGAGCAGTGAGCGCAGTCATGACTTCTGTTCTTTATCTAGGAGCCAAAACCTTTACAGCACGTTGCTGAGGCAGGTGGATCAGCTGTCACCATGGTCACATGTTCTAGGTGGCTTTCTACTGCCATGACGAAACACTGACCAAAATCAGCTTACAACCCCAGGCCACAGCCCAGTGCTGAGAGAAGTCAGGGCAGGAACCTGGAGGCTAAAGCTGAAGAAGAGGCCAAGGAGGAACGCTGCTGACTGGCTTGCTCCCCATGGCTTGCTTGCTTTGCTCTCTTAGACCACCCAGGACCATCTGCCCAGAGGATGGCACCACCCGCGGTGGACTTGGCTCTCCCACATCAGTCATTAATCGATAAAATTCCCTTCAGACATGCCTACAGGACAATCTCAGGGAGGCGTTTTCTCAGTTGAGACTCAACTCTTACTAAATGCTTTAAGCTCTGTCGAGTTGACCCAAAAAAAAAAAAAAAGACCTACCCAGCACACCTCACAGATGCTCACAGATGGAGAACCATGATGACTTCCATATGGTTCATAGAGCCCATGGCTCAGGAACCCTGTCCCGTGTGAACTCTGCATTCAATTCAACAATAAACATAGGCACAGAGAAACTGTAGAAATTTCCCTTCCTCGTTAATTCTTTCTAGGAAAAATAAAATCTCCCCAATCGAGTAAAGCATTAGATACTGGAGCTTATGTGAACGGCCAGGGGCACACACCATGCCAGCCCACACTGAGGTTGATGGAGACCTCTGAGCCCCACCCTCAGCCTCCAGGCTGCAGGACGATGGCATCTTTGTGAAATGCATTGATGCTTCATGCTCGAGGCCAGGAACCAGAACTGCTGACGCCGGTGCCCAGACCTCATCTTGGACCCCCAGGTGGAACTCCAGAGAAGCTCTGGTTCTAATAAGTGCTTCAAGTGGGCACTGTTCCAGAGTCTGTGGAATGCTCCTGGGGGTAGATTTCCACGGAGTATGTAGTTCTGGGCTTTGTGTGGAATCTGATGGGGCATTCTAGGAGTACTGTGATTCTAGAGGTATGAAATTGTAGATGAAGGGGGAACTCTAGGAGAGGGTGGAAGTCTAGGTGAGTGTGGAATTCTAGGCAAGTGTGGAATTCTAGGCGAGGGTGGAATTCTAGGCGAGGGTGGAAGTCTAGGTGAGGGTGGAATTCTAGGCGAGGGTAAAAGTCTAGGTATGCTTTTCCAATTCCCCATCTGTCTGTACATGTGAGTGCAATTGTTGTGTATTGTGAAATTCTAGGTGTGTTAATTCTAAAAATGTATATATAATTGTGGTGTGTGTGCATTCATGCATATGTGTGTCCGTGTGTGTGTATGCACATGCGTGTGTATATGTGTGTGTACAATTAAATTGTGAGTTTCTGAGTTAGGCGCAATTCTATAGTATCTGTGTGCAATTCTCCTCCATGAGGAGGTGGGTCATGCTGGCATCTGTCTGTGTGTCTGAATCTAGGAAAAGTGAGGGCTTCTACATACGGTTTCTGAGCACAACTTGGCCCAGAATCTGTGTTCTCAGCAGACTCCCCGGGTGGTCCCTCCACTGTGGCTCTGTAGCTCATTCTGGGAGGGGGCAACTGGCCCTGGCATAGACACCTGCTGCTGCAGAGGTACCCGGCACCTGACCCTTTGTTACAAGACTCCTCTTGTTTTGTAGCATCCTGAATGTAGTCAAGCAAATCAAGAGCGATTCTGCCTGGAAGGACTGGCCAACCACCTACAGGTCCAGGTAGGAAATTCTGAAACCTCCAGCAACTGGAAACAGGGTGGAGAGGCAGGGAAGCCGGTCCTGACCCAGGGGCAGCACACAGATGCTGGGACAGAAGGGCTGAGGGGGCACCTCTCCTTCTTTTGACCTTACTACAAATAAGATCCTTTTGATGCTGGGCTGGCAGCAAATACCCAGACACTTCTCTTCAACGTTTATATACCAAGCTTTTCACCAAACTCTTCCAACCATGACGAAACGTGGACCAGGGCCCCCTTCTCGTCTATTTTAAGGTTCCATTTTGCCTGTTTGAGATCTGCAGCCTGATACTGCGGGCCACATATGCATGGGCCTGGAGGACCTCACTCTGAATCAGCTTCCCTCCTTCCCTTTGAGAAGCCTGTCACATGACATGGAGTCAGTCCCCTCTGTGGCCCAGGAGCTGTGCCCAGGTCTGGAAGCTTCAATAAGCAAATGAAACAAATACATTGCACACCCAAATACCTGACTAGAGCGTCCTTGTGCCTTGGGGCCTTAGATAATCCAAGGAAGCCCGTGGGTGCCTTCCAGAAGGATGTTATAAATGCACATTATAAACTGTGAGGATTCTGAAGGCATCTACAGTGGTGAGATCACTAGATCACTTCCCAGTTTGAGGCATAGTCTTCTAGGAGCTTACTGATGCACTGCAGAGCAAGACTTCACAGGAGGGCTGGCAAACACTGTGGCTCTGGATTAGCATTGAGTGCAAATGATTCTTGAGACTGTCCCACAACTGCCATGTGACATCTAAGTGCCCGTCACTTCCATCTCCGTTAGAGATTAATTAAGACAGAGATGAAGATGTTTTCCTCTGTTTGCCTCCAGGGGTCTCCTGAATTCCCCCCATTTCTGAAAACTGATAATCCAGTAAGCAAGTGCTAAACAAATGTCACTCAGTGTACCAGCTGTGGTGGACACACACCTTTGACCCTAACGCTAAGGAGACAGAGGTGGGCAGGTACCTGGGAGCGCAAGGCCAGCCTGGTTGTCACAGGGAGTTCCAAGCCAGCCAGAGCCCCATAGTAAGGCCCTGTCTCGAGCAAAACCGGTGCTCATGGATCGGGACGACTTGGCTGATAAAAAGCACTTGTCATGCAAGCATCAAGGCCTGATTCTCAATCCCCAGAACCCACGTTAAAGGCAGGGTGTGGCAGCCTGTATTTATAACACAGACATACACACATGCGTGTGTATGTGCGTGCACGTACACAGACACACACATACATACACACACTCATATTCAAATGTCCTGGGAGAAAGGCAGCATTGGAGTGTTGGATCTGATCTGGAGCGATCATCTCCTTGTGGATGCTGGCCTGGCTGCAGTCACAGGGTAGAACAGTCGTGCAAGGGATCTACTTGGTCCATTCCTAGAAAGGCTCCAAGGATGTGATAAGCTGAGTGATTCCAGGAGAGATTGGCAACCAGGCCAGACTCTGAATGTAGACTCTGGACTCTTATCACCTGGGTCTTCAGCTCAATGCGGATATTAGTCAGAGGTCCTAGGAAGAGAACTGGTAGCAGAGTCTGTTTCTCTAAAGGGGAGTTTTGTAGACTGGCTAAGGCTATGGCCTGGCTCGTCCAACAGCAGCGGTCCCCCTAAGGAAAGGCCAGGAGTCTAGTCCTTGTTCAGTCCATGAGGCCGGACGTCTCAGCTGACCCTCAGCCTGTGTTGGGATCCCGAAGAAGTGGGTTCTAATAGCAGTGAAGGAACGCCTCAGCGGTGGGATAGATGAGCAAGAGTGAGGGAAAGCAGACTTCCTCCCTCCATTTCCTTCTGCGGCACCAGAAGGAGTGGCCCAGACTTAAGGTGAGTCTCCCACCTCAGATGACCACAATTTAGTGTGGGTCTACCCATCTTAAATGATGCAATTGAGAAACCCCCTCACAGGTGTGCCCAGCCACTTGGCCTTAGTTAGTTCCAGGTGTAGTAAAATTGACAGCCAAGATTAGCCGTCACAGGGGCCCACTTTAGCGAAGTGTCTCCTCGAAGGAAGTGTCGGTCTAGAGTGAGGAACACCAAACATAACATGGGAAGACTCTGCTACCCCTGTCCCAGCATGCACCTGTTGCTATTGAAGATAGCATGTGATCCCCACACTACACGGAGGCAAAAGGCCAAAGCTGAAGAGTCTAAGGATATAGGACTCACTATGGACTATGAGGGAAAATAGCAGTAGGGATGGTGGGAGAGAGACAAGAAAGACACTGCAGGCAGAAAGCATGACAAAGCAGAGTCCAAGATTAGAGATGAAGTGCACTGAGTCCTGGTCCCCGGGTAAGAGTCTTCACTGCACCTGAGTTCTGGGGGACTAGCTCATGCCAGGAGAGCCTCAGAGGAACCTCTGATGGAAAACAACTGGAAATCGTCCCTTTGTGCTTCCAGTGAGAGATCCAGCACGACAAGTGGAGAAAGCCACATCCTGGTGACCCAGAAGAAGTCAAAGGGGTAAGCCAGGTGGGGAACTGCACATTGTGGGCCAGAGGGAGACCTCACCATGGTAACTGCATCCTTGGTCTCCCAGGCGCATGGGAAAAGCTCAGTACAGACCAGATTCCCCGAATCCATAGACAGGAAAGAGGGACAAGGGTCTCGCAGACCAGATCCTGAGCAGCCCTGCAGAATACGACATGAAATCCCTCTGCAGCACCAAGCACCCCCGGGCTGCGTCCTACATTTGCGGCCTTGTTTATTCCCCAAGCCCAACCCTGCCGAGACACAGCATCGTCTCATTTTACAGAGTTACAAGTTGAGAGTTGGCCACACACAATGTCCTGATTGAGGTCACACAGCTGAGAAGGGGTGAAGTGGAGTTGGAGGCTCGTTATCCTTGACATCTGCTGGGATCCAGCTGAAGCTGGCTCACTGTGGCTTGTGTATAAGGCCTGAGTCACCTCCCATTCTTCCAACCTCCAAAGGATGCTGGGGGAGGTGCCACTTGGAAACAGAGAGCCCAGTTGGACACTAGCAGTTCCCACTTCAGGGTATCTTGGGCTCACAGAGGCCAGTGGGACCCATGAGGCTACCAGGGGTGTGCATTGGACCCCATTTCTCAATGGCTTCTCTTATCCACAGCCGTGCTAACCGGGACATCATCCTGTGCAGGAGCGGGGTGTGTAGCAGCATGCGGGCCAAGTTTTACAGCGTAGCCCAGGAGGCCGGCTTCTGCCTACAGGACAGGATGGAAATCCTCATGAAGTAAGGGCAGACACACGTCCAGCCCATTGCAAGGGCATGTACCTGGTACTGCATGTTCAGCACGCATCCAGCGCCGGAGCTGGAGTGGTGACAAAGGGAGACACCTTCGCTACCCTTGGGGAGCGAACTCTGCCTCTTGAGAAACAGAAACAAAATCACTGCATCCACAGAGAGACACAACTTAGAATCACCCCATGTGGGAAGAAAACAGGTGTTATGTCTGAGGAAGATGGATGGACAGGGGGAGGAGAACAGCAAAGGAGAAAGAGGGAGGGAGAAGCAGGAGGGCTGAGGAGGAAGATGAGCAGGAGGAAGAGAGAGAAGGGAGAAGCAGGACATGAGTAGGAGAGAAAAGGAGAGGGAGAGAAGGCCAGAAACTAGGGACCCCAATTCAGGTTGGTAATCAGGGAAGTCCTTTCTGACGAGGTGGCTTTAGGATGACCGTGAAGGAACAGAGGAACCCAGAAGAGAAGAAACTAGGAAGAGAAGCGTTCCAGGTGGCAGGTACCTGGGAACTCTGATAGGAGCAAGAAGAGGCAGTGACACCACATCACACACAGCCAGAATGCTGTCTGTGGAGTTCAACATTAAGAGACCACCAGAACCCTCCTCGTCCCCACTAAAGCCCTCCCCTAACTAAGGTGACCATGGGCCCAGGGAGCTCGCCACTCCCAGGTGACGCTTGGCACTCCCTTCCTGCTCAGAACTCAGCATCGACAGAGACAGGTGAGTACACAAAAATCTACCACACGGGGTGTGAGGGCCAGCGGTGATGGGGAAGAGCAGAAGACCAAGGAACCATGGAGAGCTGGTGTCCTTCCTTGTAATCAAAGAATGCACACTGGTTTCCCAGCCATCCAAACCCAAATAATCACACAAAAACTATATTAATTACAACACTGCTTGACTAATGGCTCAGACATATTTCTAGTTAGCTCTTGTATATTAAATGAACCCATTTCTATTAATTTGTGTATTACCACCAGGCAGTGACTTATCAGTAAGGTTCTGGCGTCTCTCCTTTGGCAGCTACATGGCTTCTCCCTGACTCCGCCTTCTTTCTCTCTGCATTCAATTTAGTCGTCGCCCCTCCCCCGACCCGCACACAGCTCTATTCTGCCCTACCATAGGCCAAATCCGCTTCTTTATTAACCAATGGTAATAAGACATATTCATAGCATACAGAGGAGGAGAATCGCACACACCTCCTGACCTGGGAAAGTCACCTGAACATCTTTATGAAGGAGAGATGGAGAGATGCTCAGGTTAACTAACGGCAGTGCCATCTCCAGGGTACCATGTTAGGCTGTGTCCTCCACCAGTGAGCTGAGAGCTTTGCGGTTAGTTATGCACCATTTATGGTTCCCAACAGCCCCACAGGTGAGGGGCTTTATTTAATCCCCCTACGGATGCTACAAGCACACTCAGAGAGGTCTTGTGCCAAACGCCCCCCTGTACATGACAACACAATAAATTGTGTTGTTACGAAACAATAAAGGTGGGTTCCAAACCCAGAGAATCTGGCCAGAAAATTAAGAAGGGGAGGAACTCCAAGAAAGAGCAGTCTCAGAGCACAGGATGGAACTGCCAGGTGTTGTGATGCTTACAACGAGATCAGGAGAGCTAGACAGAGTCCAGATCCAAAAGGCTTCACTGGCCTGCCCCTCCTAGTGTGGAGATCACACTTTGTCCCAAAGACCCTGATTGTGAGGAAGAGGCTTAGAATTCTAAGCATGGTGATACGGTTGGAAAGCGTAGAAACTGGATTATCTGGGACTTTTAGGAATAAGTTCCTTATTCTCAGTACAAAGAATAAGTTTCTTATTCTTATGCAAAGCATTGGATGCTGGATTGTGGGGCATTAGGCGCGAGCATCATCACAACCTGAATTCTCTCTGGAGAGAGGGCTGTGTGCAAAATTATGAAACTGTGGAAGAGAACAACCAACGTGAGTTCAGCACCTACTGTGTGCCCGGCAGAACCCTCAGTGCTCTGCACACAGAATTCAATTGTCCTCTCTGAGAGGCGGTGAAATCACTTCAGCACATTGGAGAGAGCTATGGCTTTTGAAAGGGCTCACAGTAGCTAAAGGGAGGGGTCTGCATCTCTCATGCCTCTCCCACTTCTTCACACCACTCCATAGGCGCCAAGAGGAGCGGGGTCTCCAGAAATTCCACTCTTTTGTTCTTGCCTCGAATTTCCAAAAGGATTTATCAAAGATGAGGCACCAGGTCCCGATCGTAAAGGGAGACGCAGAAGAGATTGCAGACCACTGGTAAGACCCCGAGGACCAGACAAGATGGTCCCTTAGCATTACATCACAGTCAATTCCAGGGTTCTTCAGTGGCCTAGAGGCATCCCCTCCCAACTACTGTCTGTCCCAATGGGTCCCCCAGATCAAAACACACTCAGGAAAGAACCTGTCTGCTTCACAACCATGTGTCATAAAACCTGTCCTGGTCTTCATAGTTACTGCGATTTTGACCCAGACTTAGAAATAAGAAGAGCTAATTTGTCATCCCTCCCATGCACATGTGTGCGCGCACACACACACACAAACACTGAAGAGTAATACCAAACCTGTCAACCAAATGTCTACAGAGCCTTGGTTCTCTGAGGTTATCACTGCAAACCCCTGGGAACACTGTGCCCCAGCACATGCAAGAGGACAGACAGGAGCAGGGTGAGGACTGGGGTCTGCTGCATAGCAGAGTGATGGCGCTGAGTATTTCAGGATAACTGGAGGGAAGATGCCGAATCACTCACTATGGAGAAGTGATGAACGCTTGGCGGATGTACTAAGCATCTAAGTCGGGACATTAGGCGTGGTACACAAATGCATCCAGTCAGGACAGTACACGTTACATATAAGTTCTGACACTTGCTGGGTGTGGTACCACACTGCTTTAATCTCAGCACTCAGAAGGCTTCAAGACCAGTCTGGTCTCCAGGATAAGTTCCAGGTAACCCAGCTACATAGTGAGACTCTGTCTCAAAAAAGACAAAAGAGCAAATAAAAAAGTCCTGATGTACCCTAGAAAAAGGTTCGGTGATTACTTCAATTAAAATAAGATCTTTCAAAATGTAAAGGAAGGACTGACCAACCTTAAGAAATCACTATGAACCCAGTGGCTGGTGGACAGCAGAGGTTACACTAAGAAAATTTAACGTCTCATATTTTATCCCTCCAAATCCTTAAAGACACATATGAAACTGAGTCTCAGCGCAGTGAGCTCACTTGCCCCAGGCCACACTGTCTGTAAGTGGCGAGCCTAGGACATGAACCTTGATCTGGTCTCAGAACTGCACATTCTCATGTGATATTGAACTGGAGTCTGACACATTGTATGTCATGAACCCCATTCTGCCAGGATGAGGGAAACAAAATCTTTTTAAAAAATGAGAAAAATGGAAAGATGGATCTAGAATCCCTCCCACATTGTTATTGACACGGACTAGGAACTTGCCAGAGGGACCCTGAGCTGTAGGGGAGATGTGGGAACCACCCACACTGCCTCACACGCCCAGGCCATTGCCGTCTCACGAGCAGTAACTGTCCCCAGAGGTACATGGGCTCCCAAAAGTGCCTTATGTAAGGGGGAGGGAGAGTGAGTTTATAGCCTCCCCTTTTGGGAAGGAAAGTGGAAGGGTAATAAACTAACTCCCATGAAGATATTAGAGTGGGAAGTTAGTATTGAGCTTCCCACAGTGGGGCTCAGCCAGCGTCTCTAATGATGGGGCTTTTGGTATCATTATGGGGAAACAAGAGTCCTCCATAGCATCGTTAAAATCAAGTCAAACGAACCACAGCCTGCCAAAAAGCGTGCTCAGCTGGGCTCCTCAGTCATCCAGTTACTCATCCACTCCTTTTGATAATAATTATTGAACACCTACTAACTGCCAGGCACAGTTAGTTCAGCACTATGTGCTGAGTAGCTCAGAAAAAGTTCATGCTTTCATGGGGTCTCATGCTATACAAAGACATGAATAAATATACAAATGCATACCACAAGTACAAAGATGAGTATCCAAGAATGTTTGGTCAGTCGGGCTATTCTTCAAAATCTTTTACAGTGGTACATATGTGATGGAAGAAAGTACTTTTCATCATCATTGTTATAAGTTATGTCATAATTCCTTAATTGAATTTTTATTTTATTATTATTATTAGTGCATGTGGGAGACTGGGAGAGACAGAAAGACGGAAGGACATGCAGAGTTAAGGGAACAACTTTGTGGGTTCTGTTCTCTCCTTCAACCTTTTTGTGGGCTCAGTGATCAACTCAGGTTGTCAGGCATGTGTGACAAGCACTTTCTAAACACATGCCATCATTTGTCTTAAGTAAGCCCTGACCACAGTTAAAGCATGCTCTTAGATCTAAGGTGGGTTAGACAGAAATAGGTCAGAACCCAACTATCTCTACCATCTCAACAATGCATTCCCAGTGGTACCATGAAACACACAGGCCATCTCCATCTCCATCACCACCATCATGTCCATTAACACCATTGCCACCACGATCACCACCATCATCTCCATCACCATCATCATCTCCACCATCATCTCTATCACCACCATCATCTCCATCACCACTATCATCTCATTCACCATCATCAACACCATCATTTCCATCACCAAGATCATCACCATCAACACCATAATCACCATCAACACTATCATCTCCATCAACACCATCATCACCATCATCTCCATCAACATCATCTCTATCACCACCATCATCTCCATCACCACCACCATCATCATCAACACCATCATCTCCATCACCAAGATCATCACCATCAACACCATCATCACCACCATCACCATCATCATCTCCATCACCACCACCACTCCAGCACCACCATCAACACCATCATCACCATAATCTCCATCACCACCATAATCACCATCAACACTATTGCTAGCATCAGCACCATCACCAACATCATCTCAAGTACCACCATCATCTCCATCACCACAATCATCTCCAAAATCATCTCCATCATCATCACCACCATAATCTCCACCATCACGACCAACATAACCACCATCATCTCCATCACCATCTTCATCATCACCACCATCATCTCCATCACCACCATCATCTCCATCGCCATCATCTCCATCACCACCATCATCTCCAGCACCACCGTCATCTCCATCACCACCATCATCTCCATCATCACCATCATCTCCACCACCACCGTCATCTCCATCACCACCGTCATCTCCATCACCACCGTCATCTCCATCACCACCATCATCTCCATCACCACCATCATTTTCATCACCACCATCATCTCCATCATCACCATCGTCTCCATCACCACTATCATCTCTACCACTATCAAAATTACCACAGCCATTGTCATCTAGAAAACACCGGCAGTTGTGTCCACATCCAGCCTGGCATTATTGACAGTCAGAAGAGAATGTCAAATGCCACTCCCCTGCCCCCATTTTGTTTTCTGGGTTTCCATTTGCTGTTCTACGAATGCAACCTTTTCAAAATTTATTTTACATACCAACCAGTTTCCCTCCCTCTTCCTGTCCCCTCACCCTTCCCATCTACCCCCATCTGCTCCTCCTCCATCTCCATTCAGAAAGGGGCCGGCCTCCCACGGGCTTGCACAAAGCATGGCACATCAAGTGAGACAGAACCAAGCTCCTCTCCTTACATGTAGGTTGGGATGAAGTAATCTGGCATGGGAAACAGGTTACCAAAAGTCAGCTAAGTGCCAGGGAGAGGTCCTGCTCTCACTGTTAAAGCCTTACTAAGAGACCAAGCTCCATGATTGTCACACACATTCAGAGAGCTAAGTCAGTCCCATGCAATCTCCCGAACTGCTGGTCCATTGTCCACGAGCTCAGGTCAGCTGCCTCTGTGAGTGGGTTCCCACATCATGACCCCCCTGACTGGTACAATCCCTCCTCCCTTTCTTCAGCAAGACTCTGGGAACTCAGCGCAGTGCTTGTCTGGGGCACTCTGGAATGCAGCCTTTTAAAGCATGCCAGTGAAACAGAAGCTGGCTACCCTTAAACATAAATCCTTGCCTCGTGTGTGACCCTACAAAAACTGGGGGTAGAGGACAGGGCCCATGTAGATTGTCATGATGCCTCAAAATATCCCAAGAGTAGAAAAGAAAATGAAGGATCCAAGGGATCCAGACCCCATCCCAGGGCCTCTCTAAGGTGATGGGGGCCCAGATCCACATACCAGGGCCTCTCTAACTGGCCCTCTTCTCTTGGACTTGAAGGTACTTTGATCTCTTGTCCAAACTCCCTGAGGATCTGAAGAACTTCCGGCCTGCAAAAAAGGTCCTGACAAAACTGCAGAAGTTTGGAGAGAACCTAGACCTGAGGATCCGGCCGCACGTCCTCCTGAAGGTGCTCCAGGACCTGCGGCTCTGGGAGCTGTGCTCTCCAGATGTTGCGGTGGCCATCGAGGTAATGACCATTGCCCCTTCCCTCCCAATGCCTCAGGTGCCTTCATTGTCATCTTCCAACATCCAGGCAGTGCTTAAGTGTAGTGAACCCAACCTCCCAAAATACAGAGGCCCTTCCCTATGCAAGCTCTGCTCTATCTGGTTGGAGAGAGAGAGTCATGTACAGCTTCAGCTCCAAGGGTCAATAGTGTTTATGTGAGCAAAACTCCCTGGAGACTAGGAGGTTTGGAGGGGATGTAAATGGGTTAGTCATCGAAATGAACTTCTCAAAGTGTGCTTCTGAAACTGCAGATGGTTCCTGGGCCAGTGAGTGTGGCCCTCGCTGGGTGCCCCCGGCCAGCAGTGTGGCCCTCGCTGGGTGCCCCCGGCCAGCAGTGTGGCCCTCGCTGGGTGTTTGTGGGGAATGAGAAACCTCAGGCACCAGACCAAATTTGCCAACAAAGAATTGACATGTTAAGTAGGTGATACTGAGGAAATCTGATTTAAATTATGGAAGACCTCGCTAACCAGGGCAAATGGGAAAGCTAAGGTTTAATCTTGGTCTTGAACATTGAGAAGTCAGAATTGTGAAGAGAAGGCAAAAGAGCAGAGTGAGATGACAGCACACGTAACCCCACCCCACACCCCAGCAAGACGTGGTCTGACTTGTTGGAGAAATGCATTGCAAGTCATTGGGTGTGGCAGAAAGTGATCAAGGAGGTGACGTGTCAGCCCGAGAAGACCTGTGAATGTCAAGGGAGAGCTTCACGGCTCTTTTCAAGGGTGCTGAGAAGCTCTCCCATCACCACCATCCCTGAAGGCATGGGACATCTAAGACAACAGCAGTAAGGATGCCAAAGAAAGGTTAAAGACACTTATGGAGCCAGAGGTGGTCCAGGTCTGTAATCCCAGCTGCTCTGGAGGCTGACAGAAGGATGACAATTCCAGTGCCTGCCTGGGCTGCAGGTGAGCCCAAGGTCATCCCTGACAGCTTAGCCATATCTGTCGTGGCATTTCATTTGTATTTTAATGAATAAAGCTTGCCTGAAGATCAGAAAAGTAAAACAGCTACACTGGCCAGCCTTACAGACCAGGCAGCAATGACACACACCTTTAATTTCAGTAGCCACGCTAGCTTGCCATAGAAACCAGGCAGTAGTGGTGCACGCCTTTAGTCCCAGAACTAGAGAGGATTATAAAACAGGAGGAGACAGCTCCCAGTGTCAGTCTCATTCTAAGATTCTTCAGACGACTGAAGAAGCAGTCATCAGTTGGCAGGAGGTTAGGGAAATGTGGTGGGTGAACATGCCCCATAGTGCCAAACTCCGTAGTCCCAGACTCTGTTGTCCCAAACTCCATAGCCCCAGACTCCATAGCTCCAGACTCCATAGCCCCAGACTCCATAGCCCCAGACT